>CAUYPK010109298.1:0-91919 GCA_963574355.1 Loris lydekkerianus
CTCCTGGGGTCCAGAAGTCCCTTGCTGGCTCCCTGTATCCTCAAAGGGATGATCATAGGCAGATCCCACCGGCCAGAGATGTCTGGAGTCTTGTCTCCCCAGACTCGCCGTGCCCAGTTGCAGGGAAGCTGTTACTCAGCCACCATCTTTAAATCCCTTTTTGTTTGTTTTAAACTTCCTTTTTTCAATTTTTTTAATTTTTAATTTTTTTTATTAAATCATAGCTGTGTACATTAATGCAATCATGGGGCACCATACACGGTTTTATAGACCATTTGACACATTTTCATCACACTGGTTAACATAGCTTTCCTGGCATTTTCTTAGTTATTGTGTTAAGACATTTACATTCTACATTTACTAAGTTTCACACATACCCTTGTAAGATGCACCATGGGTTATCTTTAATAAGGGCACTAATCTCAGTCACGAGAACTCTGACCTCATGACCTAGTCATCTCTCAAAGGTTCCATCTCTGACCTTGGATTAGACAATGATTTTTTAAATGTGACATCAAAAACACAGGTCACAGGAGGGAAAAAAAAAAAAAAAGATAAATTAGACTTCATTGAAATCAAAAACTTTGGTTCATAAAATTACATTGTTAATAAAGTAAAAAGACAAACACTAGAATGAGACAAAATATTGGCAAATCAAATATTGGGGATTTAGTATCCAGAATATAAAAAGAACTTCTAAAACTCAATGAGAAAAAGAAACCCGATTTAAACATGGACACATGACTAGAACTGACATGTTCCTGAGGAAAAAAAAAACAAATGGTCCTATTGCACATGAAAATAAATGTTCAGCATCACTAGTTATTAGGTCTATAATAACCTAACCAACATAAGATATAGCTATACACTCAGTACGGATGGCTAAAATTTAAAAAGGAAAATAGCAAGTGTTGACGAGAATGTGGAGTAATTGGAACCTTCATTGCTGGTGGGAATACAAAATAGTGCAGTCAGTAAGGAAAAATAGCTTGGCAGCTCCTCAAAAAGTGAAATATAGAATTACCATATGACCCAGCAATTACATTCCTAGGTGTATTCCCAAGATCATTGAAAACATATGGTCAAGCAAAAACCTTATGCAAGTGCTTATAGCAGCATTATTTATAATAGCTCCAAAGTAAAAAAAAAACCAAATGTCCATCAGCTGATAAATGGATAAAACAGATCTGTTCTATCTATACAATGGATTAGTCAGCCATAAAAAGTAATAAAATACAGACACAGACGCTCCTCACCTTGCGATGGAATTACATCCTGATAAACCCACCATAAACGGAAAATAGTAAGTCAAAAATGCATTTAGTACAAATAACATATAGAACAACAGAGATGGAAGTATGATTTCTACTGAATGTGTATTGCTTCATACCACCGTATGGGTCAAATCAGTGTAAGTCCGGGACCATCTGTACGTCTTACATCAGGGATGAACTTTGAAAACATGAGGCTAAGTGAAAGAAAACAGACACAACAGGCCACATATTGTATGATTCCATTTTAATGCAATGTTCAGAACAGGGAAATCCACAAAGACAGAGAAATTAGTGGTTGCCAAGGGCTGGTGGGGAGGGGAAAGTGGGAGTGACTGCTTAATGTAGTAGGGTTTCTTTCTGGAATGATGAAAATATTCTGGAGTAAGATAGTGGTAATGGACACAGAGCATTGTGAATGTACCATACACCGGGGAATTGAACTGTACTTTTTAAAATGGTTAAAATGGTGAACTTACTATTATGTGAATTTTATCTGAACAATTATTTACCTATTTACTAATAAAATCTGTATGATGTCCGCCCCTGCTCTACTGGTAACAGCTGATTTATTCAATAGGGCAAGTATCCCTCAAAGGGCCTTTATTAGTTAGGAAAGTTTGGGGCTGAACATAAGAGAACTCCAACCAATAGTCCATGTTGAGCATTCCTAGTTCCAGAGTCTGAAATCTGAAATGCTCCAAAATTCAAAACCTTTTGAACCCCAACATGATCCTCAAAGGAAATGCTTATTGGAGAATTTTGCATTTCAAATTTTAAAATTAGGGATACTCAACCAGTAAGTATAATGCAAATATTCTAAAATCTGAAAAATCTCCAAAATCCAAAACATTTCTGTGTTTTGGATAAGTGACACATGACAAAATTCATTTACTTAACAAGCAATCTGAAGGTAAGTGTTCTAGAATTGTTCTGAAAGCACGATACTATCATCAAATAGCAGCTTGGTTTTTTCTTCATGTTTATTAGCTTATGATTAAAAAGTCATCCATACAAACAGGGAAAGCAGCCTTTTTTTTCTTCTTCATGGCAAAATCCTTTGGAAGGGTCTTCTCTTCCTTTGAAGCATGAGGTTTAGCAATAATGGAAGACCTGGCCTTTTGGTGTGGAGGATGGGATTAATTTGTTCATCACTTGACTTTGCCTTGGTTATTTCCCCTCTCTGGATGTCAGTCAGCGCCTTTGCCCCAAAGAAAAGAGAGGATTACACTAGAAGGACTCCAAGGCTATACAGTGCTTACTTCTCTAACTTTTGTTCTAAAGGCAATAAGAATGAACCTGGCTTATTCTATATATGTAAATACCCCTGGTTAACTCCCAGTTATTTGGGGGTGGGGGTGGGGACAGACTCCTGTTGTGTGGCAGAGATATCTGGAAGCCCTTCCTGTTGTCCACTTCCCCTAAGCATCTCAGCTTCCAGGAGAGTCCACAGTGGGCTAACCAATGATCCAGGACTGAGGCACTAATTCTTTCTTCTATTCATTATCACATCATTTGTGAAGGTTCTATTTTTTTTTTTTTTTTTAACACCTTATTGCCTATCTTCTCTCACTAGGCTGTAAACTTCTTATGGGCTGGGGATAATTCCAGCCTTATCAGAGGCTGCATTCTCAGCCCTGACAAACAGTAGGCACCTAATAAGTAGTTACTGAACAGACAAGTGAGTGGCAGCTATCGGGCAGCCAAGGTGCATGAGACAAAGTTGCTCAAAGTTTGAAACCACATGCAACATGTGAGAGGCACTGGCCTTGGAGAGTGCCACTGGCCTTGCATTAGGACCTTCTGGGAGGGTTGGTATTAGAACCCCAAAACTGCTCCCTGAGATTCAAAATTAGAGAAATCTGATAGGATGGCCCTTGTCAAAGTTCTCCAGCAAGAGAGAAGATCAGGGGATCCTCTCCACCACCAAGGAATTCTTCCAAGAACTTCGACTGATGGCCCAAGATCATCTCAAGGGTCCAGAAGTGTAGTTGGGAGTAGGAGGATTGGCCCAGCATGGCATGTGCCCATGGTTGGCACTTTGCTTGGGTTGTACTTTGAGATGAATAATTGACATGATAGTGAACTGAAAGAGGAAATATGAGGCCCATGGTGGAACACCCTGAGATTCTGGCAGAGATATAAACATAGGAGTGGACTATGAAGAAACAGCAAGGACACCAAGGGATGATGGCCACAGCACTCAGCCATCCATTTGTCTCTGTCATCCAGCAGTTAGAAGCCGTATTGAACATTTCACTTCTTCACTTAAAGTCTCAGAAATGAAGAACTGGTAAGATGGACATTATGCTAAGAGAAGGAAGATGATGCTCAAATAATAAACTGGGAAAATAGAAGAGAGGTTACTGCATCTGTGCCCTAAGCATACAATAACACAAATGTGTATATACACATGTAATATAGCAAGAGCAGTCAAAGGAAACCTAGCCCAGAAGAGTCATCTTGCCCCAGAGAGGAAAACTAGTTCACGTATATGAGCCTGTGTCACTCTCTCCACATGATAGAGGTGGGCCAGTCATTTGTCCCTAAGTTCCCTAGAGTCTATGTGAAGCAGGAAAGACTACAGATGTCCATAATGTGCATCCGCATCTATTGGTTGGATATAGGACCCATGAATCTTCAAGCAGTGATTACCGACTTATATCAAGAACCAGGTCCCCAACAACATCATTACTGTACCACGTGACAAAGCAATACAGCCATTTCATGTAGCACCCGCAGTATAAGTTGATGGCTGCTGCACCTGACCCAAGTGCTGTTCTGTAAAACCACAAGGAAGGGTCGAGCTCCATGCTTCTCTGAAGATCCAAGATGCTTCCTTTTTTCAGGTACAGAATTTTGTGTGCACGAATGAATGAAGGGACTGTGTATCCTTCGGTTGCTCATCTGGGCTTTTGGCAGCTGGTGAGGAGCCAGGAGCTGCAGACTAATTTTGCTCAAGGACTCAAAAGGAAGCTTCTGGAGCTCAGTAACTCAGAGCATAAACTCAGAATCAAGGCTGCCCGAGTCTGAATCTGGCTTCCTTACCCACCAACTGTGTGATCTTGGGTGGGGTAAAGACTTCTGTGTCTGCCCCCTCATGAGTAAACTAGAGTCAAAAATTGCACCTTAGCAAAGTAGCTCAGGAATGGAAGAAAAAGTATCCAATGTACTCAGCCCTACTATGAAGCTAAATTATAGCTTTCATATGAAGGCTATAACCCAACTATAACACAACATTATGAGGAAAGGGCCAAGGAAGGGGAGGGGAGGGGGGAGGTTAGGGTTGAGGGAGGGTAATGGGTGGGGCCACACCCACGTGCATCTTAGAATGGGTACAGGCGAAACTTACTAAAGGCAGAATGCAAATGTCTACATTCAATAACTAAGAAAATGCCATGAAGGCTACGTTGAACAGTTTGATGAGAATATTTCAGATTGTATATGAAACCTGTACATTGTACCCCTTGTTTGTACTAATGTACACAGCTATGATTTAACAATAAAAAAAACAAATAGGGCAGTGCCTGTGGCTCACCAAGTAGGGCGCCGGCCCCATATGCCAGAGGTGGTGGGTTCAAACCCAGGCCCAGGCCAAAAACTGCAAAAAAAATAAAAATAAAAAAAAATAAATAAATAAAAATAAAAATAAATTATTGCACCTCTTGTACAGGGCTGCTATAAATGAAGTACTACACATGACACGTTTATAATGATTTCAGCACTTACTAGGCACTTAATCAATGTTAGCTAGTGTTAGTATCAATGTGAAATGGAGCTAGGGAAGGGCAGAGTCATGTGTTATAATGTTCAGCTGGGGGGATGTTGGCATTCATCTCTGGCCATCTCTGAGGTCTTATTCCAGAAGCAAGTGCCACTCTGCCTTACATAAAGGTGCCCAAGAGAATCTCCTAAACTCCTAAGAGAAGTCATGATCCCAATTTACCTTCCTGAGGCTTGAAGTCAGCTACTTGGTGCCACTCCATCCTTCCCCCATAGGGTTACAGCTGCACCCGGCAAGGACATCCCAAAGCCTTGTTGTTCAAACAGGATGAGGATTAAACACAAAAGCAGTCACATGATGAAGGCTTTTACTCTGATGAAGACTTTTTTATTTCATCTAGGAAAACTTAGATCATTAATTAGAGAGTGTTTGAGTTCACCAAAGTAGTCAATAATTTAGAGACTTGCTTTTGAAATACAGGACAAAAGACAAGCAAAGCCAATCTATCTTCACAATGACAACCCAAAAGTCAAAATATATCAGTCATTATCTCTCTCATCTCCTGCATAATCTAAGTTATACCTTTCTTTGTTTCTCTCATACCTTTTAGTTACTCTCATACCAGTTTCTCTTAGATAAGCCTTTTTCTAGGTTTAATTAACATTGGTAAATGTACCAAAGTTACATTTGATAGATGCACCTTTGGAATCTCTACCTTTTAAAGTCTGGCGGAGAGAGGTATAGTGAAAGCCTGGAAATTTTTGACCACTGGAAAACTCATATTGAGTGTATTAGTCAGCAGCACAATAATGCCAAGTAACAAGCAATATCAAAATGTCAATGAAAAAGATGTGACTTTCTTGCTCATGGCTCTGTGAGTTGGCTGGGGCAGCTCTGCTTCAAGCTGTGATTTAAGTTCAAGTTTCTTTCTTTCATTCTTGGACTGATGGCTCTTCAGGGCATGCTCTTCGCATGGTGGGTATCAGAACCTTAAGAGCAGCAGGTAGAAACATAAAAGTGATTCTTCTGGAGGCCTAGGCTCAGGGCTTGTGCCCTGTTACTTCTGCCTCTATTATGAAGCCAGAGAAAGTCACATGGCCAAATCTAACATCAATGGTACAAGGACTCATGATGAATAGTGCAAGGGTGAAAGGGAAGGAAGAATTGTGAGTGAATAATACAGTCTACCCCTCTGAGCCTGAGTTGGAAGCCTAGGGGTCTGGGAGTGACTGACCCCTCGGGGTCAGCACCGGAGGGAAAGACAGGAGCTGAGGCTGCCCATTCCAGTCTACTTCTCCTGCTGAACAACACAACAATATCCCTTCTTCTCTGACACATTGGGCAAGTGGAATCTAGGGAAATGATTGACATTCTGGCAAAAATCTAGGAACCACTTCCTGCTAAAATAAATCAAAAGTGAGAATGAATCACGCCTGGAAACTTTGAAGGTTCTACTCAGCCAGCTGCCGGAGGGCAAGGTCTGTGTCATCCACATCTTCTACTTTCAGTTTTTAATCACAACCTTGCAGTACCATCCTCAGGCCATACACATTTCTGTGTAGCAAAGAAAGGGCTGGTCCTCTTAAACATCCCCTGAGGGCACGTGTCCTCAGGACGTGCCTCAGGATGTGGCCTGAGATCCAGCTAAACTGGTCCAGGTGGGGTTCAAATTCAAATTCATTCCTTAAACATTTTGGGGGGCCACCAACTATGACCCGAGCACTCTGCTGAGTTCTGAGATTGCAGCAGAACAAAACACAGTCCTCTCTGATGGGGCTTCATGTGGTGGGGCAGGCAGACAGCAAACACACACAAGTGAACAGGTCCGTGGCAGCAAAGCTTTCCTAGAAAAATCTCTGGAGGGTGGAAGGAGGGAATGAGGCCTGGGGAGAAGAGGTGGCTGCTGTTTTATACAAGATGTTCAGGGACAGCTTGACAAAGAAGATGCCTATGATCAGAGACTTGAGGGAAATGACCAGGGGTCTGAGATGTTATCTGGGAGAAGAGGGATGAGCAAACAGGAGGGTCTCAGGGCAGGAGCTAGGCCAGTGTGAGTGACATGGAGAAGGCCTCAGGGTAGGAGCTAGGCCAGTGTGAGTGACATGGAGAAGGCCTCAGGGCAGGAGCTAGGCCAGTGTGAGTGACATGGAGAAGGCCTCAGGGTAGGAGCTAGGCCAGTGTGAGTGACATGGAGAAGGCCTCAGGGTAGGAGCTAGGCCAGTGTGAGTGACATGGAGAAGGCCTCAGGGTAGGAGCTAGGCCAGTGTGAGTGACATGGAGAAGGCCGAGTGGCTGGCTCAGAGATAGCAAGTGGCAGCCAAGTGCACAGTCAGACCACAGGGGGCGTGTGGACACGCCTAGGAACATTGAACTTGGGCTTCTGGACTCACTGGCTTAGCAATCGAACCCAATGAACTTGTCTGCCATGAAACCATTCCTGGCTGTAAAATACCCTAGGTGTAGTTTAGGAAGTTTCAGACTAGGTCCGGGTGTCCTGGTTCGCACGGCCAGATGCTCCCAAGAGCAGGGCAGCAGCTGGGCTTTCACAGCCCCACCTGATGGGATCATTCCAAAATTATGAGGAAGAAAATCAATGAAAAGTCCAGTCCCAAGTGCCAAACACTGCCATCAGCTCTCGTCTGGAGCCCACCGATCCTCCCTTACCTGTGTGGCTTCCTAGGCGCCCCTCCTTCCAGAAGTTCCGTCAGTGCTTGTGTGGCATTTGTCACCTCTGGAGCCCAAGCTGCCTCTTATGCACATTATTATCCAGTCTTCCTGGCCTTACTGTACTCCTGGGTGACGAATCCCAGGGAGAAAAGCTATAGGCTGCAGGGCAGCCCCATAGTCTGGGTCACCCCTGCCACTGAGTCATTTGGAAGAAAAAGAGGCTTCAAAAGGGTTTTTGTATCTGGGTATAGGTTGGGGGCAGTTTCCTAGCTTCAGTGTACATAGTCGGGGACTAGGAAGACGGGCCTCAAATCTGGCTTTTGCACTTGAGACTTCCCTTCATCTGGGAGTCACTGTGACATCTGAGCATTGCCGGCCTCCATCTAGGACAGGCTGACAGCTCAAGTGAGTCTACTATGAGTCCACACAGGGTTAATCCAAATATTCTCCCGGACTGCTAGAACGCTGGGAGAATTTCTGTTTCATTTCTCCTTCCTCTGTTTAACTGTCTCCCTAAGTTGTTCATTTTTCAAGACGTAATTCCTTTGTCCCTTTGGAAAGATGAAGTCATTTTCAGCTCATTGTGTTTACCCAAATCCTTATCACCGAGGGCTTAAGGGAAGGCCTCCCATACCTTAGCTTTCAGTATAATTAGTGCCCATTAGAATCGTACAACTGACCGATCACGGAGGGCTCCCAAAGAGCCTGAGGCTGGGAGACAGACTATTAATAAAATCATACTTAATAGAGTCTTATCTCGCTAGGGGGTAAAAAGCCATCTGTCTGGCCTCCCTAAAGCTGACACCACAAAGGTATTATGGTGTGAGTCTTGAGGTGGTGACTCCCACCAATGTGTACTGCAAACAAGCTTCAGGAGGAAAAAAAGCCAGGCAGAGGGAAAGACGGCCGTGTTTGTGGGTACCACCAAGGGATAGCAGCCATGTGCAGTGGTGGACAAATGCACCTCCCAACCCAGAAAACAGAGAAGGACAAGGAAGGGGCAAGGGACAAGGAGAGAGGAGCTCCTGCCTCGCTCCACTGCTGCAGCTGTGCGCAGAGGCAGCTGTTCCCCGCTGCTGAAAGGTTTTCCTTGAAACTACCACAAAAAAGCATTGCCAGGAAGTTAATGAGCCCCACTCCATCCCTTTCTCCTAACCCCTCCCAAAGATGCATAACAGGCCTATTTACATAGATCAGCATCTGAAGGTGATTAAAAATGTAGTCTTATATTTGCTGCAGCCTCTCTCATCCTAGAGAATCCCTGCCACCAGCTAATGCTCCTTCTCTGCATCTGTGGTGCACTTAACCCCCCTGTAGTCCCTCCTTTCATTTACATAATAGATTTAGATCCTTATAGCTATCTGCCTCAGCTGGGTAGGGAGAAGGACAGACAACATCCCCATTTAACGGAGGAGAAAACTGAGGTGCAGAGCGATTCCAGCACCTCACCCAAGCTCGGTAAAGCCAGGACTAAGAAACCAGGTTTCTTTATTCCAAGGAAGAGTTATTTCTACCTGATCAGGAAGATGATACGAGTTAGTGTGATGCCTGAATGGCTCTGATTGACTCAGTTTCCACATATGCCAATATAGGTGGCAAATGGTTCAAGAAATAAATTAGAAGGAAAATTTGCTCAGCATGATTTTATATGGAATTTGTATGTAGAATTTTGGAGATGAAGGTTGACTCGAAGCGCTGGTAGACTGTCAAAGAGAACCCAAGCTGGGCAGTAGTTAAAGCGGTCAAAACAGTTTTCATTCAGGAACCATTGAGGAGACACCGCGGCGTGGAGCTGGAGACTGCTCCCAATACAGTGAAAACGAGTGGGGACTTAGAGCCAATGAGCAGGGTTGGGGGTGGGCTGTGGGGAAGCCATGGATGAAAGTTACTAAGAAGATTGGTTGGCTTGGGGGGACTCTTGCTGAAGGCAGGCCAGGGCGGTCAGACGTCCAAGGCAGGACATTCTCTCTGAACTGACTTACCAGGATGTTCCCTAATCCTGGGCTGTGCAGGCCCTGTGAGGACGGAGCCGAGGAGGATGCTTGCTGAAGGCAGGGCTGAGAAGAGCCTGGCTAAAGTTTGTCAAGGAGAGAGCCCTCGTCACAACCACGCCTCACCTCATGGACACCAACTCCTAAGGGGCCGGGTCAGCTGCATCCACCACACCAGGGCAGTGCAGCAGCAAGCTGGAAGGAAGAGCTCCAACTCCCCAAAGATCAAGTCCATGGCGTCACATAGACTCACAAGTTAGTGCCAAGTTCTAGTCCTGTAATGACCTTGACTACTCTTTGTCAGGGGTCAGCACCTGTGATTAAGTGAGCTTTCTGGTTGTTTGGGTTCTAACTGGAGTTTAGTGTCTAAAACCTAAAGAATGAGTGTGGAATGTGACCCCAAAGGCAGCATAACTGCTAGAAGGGGCATTTGGTGGGCGGGAGCGGGACACCTCTTTCCCTGGCAATGGTTTCTCGGTTCACCTGGGGCGGGTGGGGGTGGTGGGGGGACCTGGTCCCGGATCTGCCGCTAACTACCTGTCTGATTCCAATGTCTCTGACTCTTAATTTTCTCATCTATGGAATAGAGGAACAGATTAATCCTGAAGGGTTGTTTGGCTTGGGGAGAATTTGATTTCTAGGGCACACACATAGCACTGTCTCTCCCCATCCCAGCGAATGGAAGATCGTCTTGTAATTAGCAAGGAATTTAGGAGAACAAGTCAAATTCTACTGCACTTCCAGAGGAGCATTGATTTTCCTGACATTGTACTTGTATTCCAGACAGTATCAAACGGGGTGGGTGTTAGAGATCTTCAGTTCCACGACTGTTTTTGTTCCACTGTAATGATATTATTCTAACAGGATTTGATCTGTGCGAGTGAACATTTCATAAAACATCTTCCCTTCTCTCAGCCCAGGGGGCTCTTTCTTCCTACAAATCCATAAGCAACATCCTCCTTTTTGTGGAGGTGACAGCCAAGTGACAATACTGAGCCTGAAGATTTTCCAGTTCAACTCCTCACTGTTCAGATGGGGGGTTGGGGGGATAGTGGCAGCTTCATGATCTCAGCTAGTGACCCAGAAATCAGGAGACAGAGAAGCACATGGAAAGGGGTGGTCGGCATTTTTCCGACTGCTCTTCCTTCTCCTAAGCACATTAGAGAAGTTCAATCTCAGGTCCAGAGAGAGGACGCCTCCATGGCGAATGCACTGCCAGCTTAGCAGCCCTGAATGGGTGGGTGGGGGGGGGGAGCAGCAGAGAGCCTCCTTTCTCCCGCCTCCGAGCCTGCCCCTCCTCGCCTACTTCTCCAGGCTGCATTTGTACTTCACCTCCCTGCCTGCCCCAACCCTGACACACAATATTGAATAAATATGTCTGGCTCTAGTCCACGTGGGATTTCTGGAGAGTTACGATTGTTATTTCCAGGAATGTACAGACACCAGCAAAAATTTATTTCCCAAACGCATGGCTATTTTGAGAACCAAATCTCCTGCTCTGTAGCAATCACACTGGGGGCTTTTCAAGTCTTGCTTTGCAAGAGAAACCTGTTCTGCCTTCAGTTGCTCTTTACCTACAAGAATTCAATAAGAGAGAGAGGCCATTAGCGTCTCCTCTCCCCATCTCTGCTTTGGCGCGACATCCACTCCTGGCCAACTTTCCTGACTCTACATCTTAGTAAATTCTTCCTGACAATAGTTAGTGACAAGCATGTCAGAAACAACAAACTCCGTCATCTATACGGCTTATCAATAATTTAGTCTTTTCCCCCTCGTGAGAGCCTGTGTGTTTTGCAATAATGAAATATATGATTTTAAAAATAAATAATAGGCTGTTGTCAGCCCGATTGTAGCTCCAAGTTATGAACGTGATTGATTGATTGAACATTTGACTTCATCCGCACGAGCAGGATCAAAGGGAGACTCTTCCACCCGCCTAAGGCCACTAGCAATTTATTTAGAGACTGTGTTCGTATCCCAGCAGGTAGCAATATTGGACTGAGGTACACAGAAAATCAGCTCTTTGAGGTTTTTGCCAAGTCCAAGGGAAGCAACAAATGAGATTTTTTTTTTAGTTCATTAAATCATTAACCACTTAATCACTAAAAACAAGACATTATAAGCGTTCCTCTTAGCTGGGATACCCAGGAAACAGAAGGAATGCTGCTTTGCTGAGATCTGGCATTGGGAGGTGGCCCCTTTTTAAACAATGTGACAGTCTCTAATTTTTTATTTATATGGCACTGTATTTTTTTTTCTTCATCTTAACTAATCAATGTGGCAACAGCCATACTGACATTCGAAAGTGACATGTGTCTGAATTGCAATGAGTTATCTACACAACAGCCAACTCAGGGGAAGGAGAAAACAAAGATGTGGAGGCAATGTTTGTAAAACAAATATCGCAACTGCAAGGCTAGTTGAATGGAAAAGAAAAGGAAAAAATGAAAGAGAGAGAAAAAAAAATGAGGTGTGGGGAAGAGCTAGTTGGTGTAGAATGCAACCCCCAAATTTAGCTAGAGCAGAGCTTTTCCTTCCTTGGGGGGTCTGGTTGGCACAGGACGAACCCTTCTTCTGCCCCTTCTTTCTCCAGAAGGGTGTCAGGGTCAAGTGTGAATGTCTGCCCCTAAGCTTCTAAAATCCCTGCAAACCAGAGCTCTCCCAGGAGCGAGGCAGCTGTCTGGCATTCCAATGAGCAGGCTGGTAAGGAGTGGGCGCCTGGTCCCAACCAGGGTGGTGGGGATAAAGGAGACGGGATGAGAAGGCCTGAGGACATCCGCCCACAGAGGGACAGCCCATCTTAACAAGAACAGGTGACGGTCTTAGTTGTTCCAGCAGGGGAATGGAAGAAAGGGAGCGCGTCTTCCCTTCCTAGCCTCCCTCGTCCTGTGCTGTCTGACCTCAGGCAAGGCAATTTCATAATCATCCCAACGCTTTTGACTTCATAGGGCCTTTCATCCACAGATCTCAAAGCACTTCACAAATACTAATTCATTAACCTTCACAACCCACCCTGGGGACGAGGAGTGGGCATGTTTCCCCATGGTGGAAACGCACGGCTGGAGGCACGGAAACATGCTTCTCCTTCAAGGTCACTTGAAAGTTGACCAGGAAACTCGGGAGTGAGATCCAGGGCAGCTGGCACCAAAACCGGACGCTGCTGACTGCTAGGGCCTCAGTTTGCCTCTTTGTGCCACTGGGCTGGGCCTGACCTCTGATTCTCCTCATGCAGAGGAAAGGAGTGGCGAGTTCAGAGAGGGCAGAACAGACAGTTGCTAATCGGTGATATGACCACAGCTCTCACATCCCACATCTTGTTTACTCCCCACCAGAACCCTGAGATGTTCCATAAACTCCATTTTACAGGGTAGGAAATGGAGGCTGAGGGCTGTTTCAGAATTTCCCCAATGTCACCTAACTTACAGATTGTAGAGCTGACAATCTATTCATGACCAAAAACCAAAGTAACAATAATGCATAAGTATTTATAGGCACTCCCTTGTCATCACCCCTTGGAAGAATCTGTTTCTGGGTTTGGGACCTTCCTTGGTCATGATTGACTCCTCAGTTGAGTCTACAGGCTGGAGCATGAAGGCTGAGACCAGGGAGGCCAGAAAGCCCAGCTTGCTTTGCAGAGGAGAAGGTGGAGAGTTACCAACCAAGAGCAGCTCTGAAAAGGCTGGGAGAGGCAGGGAAGGTTAGATCAACTCAATGGGTGGAAGGAGAGGTTTTGGTGGGAGGGATGGCATAGGAGAGGAAAGAGGCTTGAGAAGCCTCCTTGAGTGTGACCAATATCAGAGTGCTGGGGAAGAAGTTGTGCTGTGCATGGTAACATGGTATCTAAAGGGGTTGCAGTGTAGATTTCAATCACTTCTGAGCTGCTCTTCTGAGTTGCTCTTGGACACAGACTGACGCTTCTCTAAGTACAAAGACAGGCAGAGAGTCGGTCAGGTGGTCTGTGGTTTGCACACCTGAGTGAAAGTCACTGCTGTCTTCAGACCCCATGGCCTCTCGTCCCACCGTCATCACCGCTAACCCTAACCTGTGCTCCCCTGGTATGGAGAACTGACTTGGATCACATGTTTTTCATACGTCCTTCTGTTTTGTGATTGAAGGATCTTTCATATGAATAATCTCAGTGGGCTTGGTGGAAGAGTGTGATTGGCTCTGCCACCAGGTGAACTAATTAATACATGTGCCAAGAGGCAACCACTCCTTGCAGGATGTATTAGATTAGCTGCAGCAACAAACAGCTCCAAAGTCAATGGCTTAGCATAACAAAAGACCATTTCTCATCCACATGATGTCCCATATTGATGTTCCTGGCCAGAATTCCCCTGGGCAGGTCACCCCCATGCCGGGACCCAGGGACCAGCCCTCACACTGTGGAGACTTGGAGTTCTGCACATCCAGTTGCAAGAATGGCAGAAAGACAGAGTGTGAATGGGTGCACAAGAGCCAGGGGCTGGCCCTAAAAGTGACCCAGTCTCCCTTCTGACAATCACATGTCCCCACCTGACCACAGCGGTGCTGGTATGTGCTGTCTAGCTGTGTGTCCAAGAAGCAAAAGGAAGGAACTGGTAAGTGTGAAGCCACACAGCACCCGGGGCTCCCACACTGGCTCAAATGAGAACTCTGCTGCTGGGCTTGCCCCCCAGGCAGCTGGGCAGCAAGTCTGTGGATGCTGTGCGGTTCCCCTCCCCCCACAGTGGATTTATGAGTTAGTTAGAATTCTCAAGGAGGGGATGGAGCTTGGGAAATTTTTTAAAAAGTTGTATGGACCCAGGATGTTGGGGAACAGATGATATTTTCTGGTTAGAGGGAAGATTGTCTAATTTAATATCTGCCTTTAAACTGACACTGGCCAAGGCATCCTTCTCTTTATTCTGTAAACAAGAAAACAAAAAGAAAAAATTTCTATCACACATAATGTGAAAAAACCAGGTAGAAAGGATTTCTCACCTGGACACAAGAGGTATAACTGCTCAAATATCCACCTTCTGTGTCCATACAGCAAAGATGCTGTCTTGGAATGTCCAGGCAATCTTGAGCAACAGAGAGTGATTTGACCCTCACTTTCAGAAATACAGGCTCCATCCTTTTTCTATCGGCAACCAGGGCCTCAGTGGTAAGGCTGCTAGGAAATTTCATTCCTCTGTTTCCCTAGAGAAACCATGCTTTCTAGGTCACTATGACGATCCCCAAACATGCAGCTTTATTTTGGAACACAACTCTGCACACTCCTCGCAGATTGCAAGGGTTTAATGATGACAAAAACATGTTTATAGCACAGTCGGTTATCGTTACCTTTTCCCTAAAAATACCAAACTCTGGTTGTTACAGGGACTCAAGGCTGAAATATTCCAAAGCAACTACTCACTCATTCTTCCTCCCAGGTTCTTTTCTCTGCTGCATTCGATCCCCCCTCCCTTTCTATTTGTAGAGACAAAAGAGAAAATTCTATAACCACTGGCCTCGTCCAGGAACAGGGAAGAAAATGAAGCAAGGCAAACAACAGAGAAAAGTGAGCAACAAAAGAACAAACTCAAACGAAACTGCTTAAAGAGCCTGCAGCGCACACCCGGCTTTGACTTCTTTCCTTCCTCTTCCTAAGTATCCAGGTCAGGGTCCAGATTCTTAGAGTAAAATGAAGGCTTGGGGAAAAAGCTCTAACAACCATTATATGGAAGTCACTTTCTAATCAACATATATCCTGAATCTTTAAGTAATTCTGCTTCTGTGACTCCATCAAAAGTTAAAGATTTAGTTTGGGGTTGCCCAGAAGCAGAGCCTGAGACAAGGGTTTGGTGCAGGCAGTTCCTTTGGGAGGTGAGCCCTGGAAGCATGAGGGAGTGGGGAACCTGAGAAGGAAGGATGAGGGGAAAGTCAATGTGATGAGTATGCTAATGATTGGACACTATAGGTAGCTGGGACTTGAACCTCCTAGAACCATCTGACAGGCTGTGTTGAACACACCTTACAATTGTCACCCAGAAGAGCAAGGAAGCTTACATTTATTCACCAACTCTTATCCCCACAGGCTGAGGGTTTCTGCCATTTCCCTGCTATTCTGTGCATATGTAGACCAAGCATGCATCCATGGCCAGAGACCAAGCTCAGACAAGTGACACAAGAAGTCATCAGACTGTCCAGGGCCTGTCTGGAGGTCCCCCTGAGAAAGGATTAGGGAAAATGGCTTAGATGCCAATAGTATCTGTTATGGACAATAATCTCAAAATAGAGAAAGAAAATACACGTAACAGAATGGTAGCATTCCTTACCATGGCGAACAATTGGAAGCACCTTTCACTTATGCATAAGAGGGTGGATTACGTGAGTTCTGGCATATTCACTCGATAACATATTGTCCATTGGTACTTCGTTCAATGACATTTTCTGTGTGTCAGGTTGTGCTCTAGGTCCCAGCATCAGTATGAGGGGTAAGAACAGACCCTGGCCATGGCTTCAAGACTGTGTGGTCTCATTTGTTAATGTGAGGCTTGAAAAAACCATGGGCATTTGTCTAGATTGTACTGTAAGATCCTGGAATCAGGATGGCACATATAGTATGATCATAATTCTGTTTTTAAAATGCGTAGAAAAAAGACTGGAGGGAAATACACCAAGTTGTTAATAGCAATTCTCTTTGGATGATGGGTGTCTCTTTGCTTCTTCCATTTCTATTTTTGCCAAATGTTCTATTATAAGAATGCGTTCTTTCTCATAAAGGAGAAAATAATAAACTTTATTTGAAAATAAGAGAAAAAGAAGTAACCTGCCATGCAGAAGGGAACTCAAAGCTGGCCCCTCTCACCTTCTCCCTATGCCCAACTTTTATGTGTGTCCAACACTTCTGGTTCCCTGCTGAACTTGGAACCAGCATCTAATGCAAATAAGAAGTGGGGCACTTCTCAGGCATGACTGGGGCTTGGGGGTAGCAAGCATCTCGTGATTAAATGTGCAGTTCTTAGGGTACTGCAAAGAGAACAAGACATAGCTATTCCTTTTATTTTTCTTAAATTAATTCATGGAAATGTGAAGTCTACAGTCAGGTGGTCCAGGCCAGCTCTTCTATCTGCTGGTTAGCTTTGATACTATCTACAACAGTTAGCCAGTGACTTCTGTGTCAGCTAATTTCCTGCTTCTGTTAGAAACTTACCATCCCACCAGAGGGAGGGATCTCCACGTTGGGGAATTTTCTTGCCAATCCTCTCTCTAGCATATCCATGAGACTTGGGGATAAAAGATGTTACCTAAATGCAAAGCATTCTCATCAAATGCTTTCAGAATGTAAAATAAACCAGGCTCAAAGGAGCAGAAATATGACTGTATCCAACGAAATTCTATTTATTGGCATAGTTACAATTGGCAAAGTTCATCCTGAAATACTTTCCAAGCTGTTAAAAGAGCTAAATATCTTAGAAACCCTGTCCCTAGATGCCTCAAAACCCCCAGATTTGAAATTCTTGCTCATGGATGGAAACATTTTAGTTTTTCAGCCTTTGATGAAGTCAATATTTGCTGACAGGTCCAGGCTGGAGGGTCATCCAATTCCAGGGGTTCCTGTTCACAGCATAGGGATGTCCCTTAGAGCTGGGCAACATAGGGGTCAGTGTGGACCCCAGTGATTTTTAATAAACATTCTGCATGATGTCCTTCTAGTTCTGATATGGCTTTTGGAGATTTAATGCTGATGACACATGCTCAAAGTTACGGTCAACTTGGTCATAGTGATCAACACTTCTCCAAGTGTGTTATCCGTTACTAGTTCCTCTGGATATCAATAGCTATTTGGCAAAAGAAAAGGTTAATGATTAAAATTAAGCATGAATTTAGGAGAGGCTGGTGAAGCAAAGAATCCTCCTGCAGGATTCTTCCTGGTCTTGAGTCTGCTGGTATCTTTGTGGATTTCTAAGAAAGCAACAAGACTGTGTAATGTTCCAAATGCCCCCCTCATTGCCTTTTGTGATTTTTCTGCTCCGAACATCTCGGCACTCTATGGTCAGTACACATTAGTGTGCTATTATTATGATTATTGAAGCATCTTGAGCATCAAATCCAGGCCAGTGGTTCTCAAACTTTAGTATGTCTGGAGAACTCACCAAAGCACAATTCCGAAGCCTATCCTGAGAGATTCTGGTTCAGCTGGTCTAGGGCAGGGCCTGAAAATTTACATTGCTAATAAGCTCCTCAGTGGTGTGGATGCTGCCAGTGCTGGGACCATGTTTTGACAAGTAGTGGCTCAGTAGGATTTAGTGATTCTCCAGAAGGACAGAGGCCCTGAAGGGAAAGGAGTGGTTTTCTAGCTGCACAGCCTAGCCTGTCCTTCTGGACACCAAGATACCATTTCCCACCACCAGATGCATCATGGTGAGAGGAGACTTGTTTTTTTAGGTCAGGGTCCAGGGCCTAAGGGAGAAGATGAGAGTTGATCTGACAGCACAGTGGGACACACCTAACAAAGCCGCCGCGTAAGGTGAGAGTCCAAGGAGCACTGGACTGTGGGTACTAGCCGTGGTGTCAGGCAACCTGGCTTCCAAGCCCAGGGAGAGAATCTCAAGTCTTAACCTCCTCATCTGTTTTTCCCTTTTTTCACATGGTTTTTCTTTGCTGTGGTTGTGGGAAGATCAAATCGGTCAGCAGGTGGAAAGCACTTAGTGCAATGTTACATGGCTGGCTGGCACGTAATAAACAAAAGGGGAAAAGACTTTCTTGCTGGAAATGGGGCAAGAATTAGGCACAAGAAATGAGGCATCAAGGCCAGACAACAAACCTGATTTGCAGAGCATTTGGTTCAAGTTTTCTTTTTTTTTTTTTTTTTTTGTTAGATAGAGTCTCACTATGTTGCTCTTGGTAGAGTGCTGTGGTGTCACAGCTCACAGCAACCTCAAACTCCTGGGCTTCAGTGATTCTCCTGGCTCAGCCTCGGGAGTAGCTCAGACTACAGGCACCCACCACAACACCCAGCTATTGATGCTGTTGTTGTTGTTTTGGGTTTTTTTTTTTTTTTTTTGGTTCCAGTTGTGGTTGTTTAGCAGGCCCGCAGGGATGGGCTCGAACCTGCCAGCTTTAGGGTATGTGGCCAGAGCCCTACTCTCTGAGCTACAGGCGCCGAGCCTGGTCCAAGTTTTCTTAAACGACTTTTGTCTGGGAATTGTTTCTTGGTGTTTGACAGAATTGGAACTCAGAGGCCCTTTGTGGGGAATTGTGAGCTCCAGGAGCCAGGCTGCCATCTCAAAACCCACCAGGTGTCACAATTTTCCCAAAGCCCGCCATAGGCCACAATGACACACAGTAGGTGTTCATTAAATATCTGTCGAGGAATCAATGTGTTTGACAGAGGAACAAGAACAACTTGACCCCAAGAGCCACTGAGCAACAAAACACTGAGGTTTGCTTTAGTCACTCAAGCTTTTTCTTCTCAGACAAAAAACAAAACAAAAATAAAATCAGACAAGGCTTTGGTTCTGAAAGATACTGAACAAATACACTGGAGTTATTATCTCAAGAAAAATCAATGGCTTTCCCGTGCACCGGCACATAAGCCTTCGGCGCTGACTCGGAAACACTGAGAGCCTTGCGGCCGATGCTCTCTTGAGTCACAGGCTGAGCGTGCAGTCGTGGCCTTCCCATTTCCTTCTTGGAGTGCAAAGCCATTGCTGCAGGTGGTAATATGCTTTCCACACCTCTGCCTTCTGGCTAACACAGCAGTGGACAGAGAAAAGAGGCAAGCCAGGCAATTGAGGGCTTGGGGTTTGGAGAATGGGATTTGGAAACCATGATGGGGGAGCTCAGTGTGGGTGGGAGGCTGGCCCAGGGCTAAGCACATAACTTGGCTGAGGATAAGAATCACTTGGGAACTTTTTAGACAATGACAGATTCGTAGGTCCTACCTGAGACCAGATTCAGAATCCCCATCTTAAAAATGCTCTTTAGGAGATTCTACAATGAAAAAATATCTCAGGAACTAATTTCTGCTTAGGCCCTGGAGATGCCTTGAGTCTGAGCTGCCTCCAACCTTTTGCAGCGCACCGAGGGGGTCTTGGGCTGGAGAGAATCCTCCCCAACTCTTCCCCTTCGAGGACCAAGCTAACAACTTGAACAGAAGAGATTTCTTCCCAGAACATACAGAGTTGTCTAAAATAGTAAAATTCATGGAAGCAAACAATAGAATTGTGGTTGCCAGAAGCTGACAAGAACGGGAAGTGGAGTCTGTTATGAACAGGAATAAAATTTCAGTTATGCAAGGTAAGTTCTAGAGCTCCATCGTGCTCCATTAGGCCTAGAGATATATTGTACACTTAAAAATCTAAGAATGTAGATCTCTTGTTCTTACTGCAATAAATTTTTTTGAGAAAAAAAAAAAAAAAAGAATGAATGAAAGCAAAAAACAAAGAACATATAGTATGAAAAAAAAGAGCTGGAAAATTCTCAGAGATTCTTCTCGTGGTCACAGCTACGTCACTGTAAATACATTTTGGAAAGGGCTCATTACACAGAGTGACTAATATAGAAGAAAAGTGTGCCATTATGTCTGTTTAAAAGAATGTCATGATCCTTTTTTAAATTTTATTTATTTATTTTTTTTGGTAGTGGGTCTCCCAGGAAGAAAAGGCAAATGAGGACAAACCTTTGGTATCGAACAATGAGGAACCAGTTCTGGCAGCCTGAGAGTTGCAAACAACTCTCTGCTCTGACTGTTCCTGCTTCTCATGGAAATATCTGTCAGTATGGAGAGAAGGAGTAAGCGTTTTACATGCACATCTCATTTAATTCTTACAACAGTCCTATGAAATAGGCGAGGGGTCGGCAAACTGGTCAGCTACCTGTTGTAAATCTGGTTTTATTGGAACAGTCACCCACCATTCATTTACATGTATATCAACTATGGCTGCTTTTAATGTACAATGGCAAAGTTGAGTAGTTGTGACAAAACCCCGATGGCCTGTAATTTCTAAAATATATGTTTTTTATAGAGCTTTACTGGAAAAGTGTGTTGACCCCGGAAATAAACAGGTCACAGTCCCACTGTACAGATGAGAAAGCAGAGGTACCTAAGATCATTTAGGTTATAAATTACAGTGTCAGAGATGTCTCGGGTGCCAGGGAAAATTATTCCACGTTTCTCCCAGTCCTACCTGTTGTGTCTCCTACTCTGTCATACTGATCTGTTCTTGCTAAATGTGTCAGCAAAAAAGGGGCACATTCATTTCCTCTGAATAAAATATCTCAGGTTGAGCATCACACAGAGGTAGGCAAAAGATTCTGGAAACCTGGAGGAAGTGGACTTCCAGCCCATGCCCACTTCTCCCAACCCCTAAGTTCCCAGTCTGCCCAGAGTTTATAAGTGAGACATGTATCCATCATGCACAGAAATGGCCTGAACAGGTAAAAGATCCTTAAAATCCAGAGAGATCGGCTCAGGGATAAGCTTTAAAGAACTAGGTTGCCCCAAGCAAAAGGTAACAACTGCCCTTGTCTGAGCAAGACCACCCTGGAGCTTCACCTGCCCTGTCCTTCTCCAAAGACAGGCCACATGTGCCCTGTTGGTGCCCTGCCCTCACTGGTGCGTTTCCCCGGTCTCGGCTTGATCTGCCTTTGGCACTGCTTATGACACTGCTTATGCCGCCTTCCTCATGGAGTTCCCATGTGGGCCTGGCTTCTTGTCTTGCCTGAACTCACATTTAAACACGGAGGTGACAAGCCTCAATCCTAAAGGGTATCAAAGCTAAGCCTCTACATCTTAAAGAGAAAACCCCAAATTTTCATACATATCCTGAGATGAAACCAATCTCAAGAATAGGTGATAAGTGAAACTGGTGGAAAAGATTGTTGAGTTAAAAGTTATCAAAATTTCTAGGGGCAGGGCAGTACCTGTGGCTCAAAGGAGCAGGGCACCGGCCCCATATGCTGGAGGTGGCAGTTTCAAACCCAGCCCCGGCCAAGAACTGCAAAAAAAAAAAATTTCTAAGGGCACAGAAATAATTATATAAATTATGCTAAAGCCACACAGTAGAATGCTATGCTGCCATTAAAAATATTACAATTTCTAAATGAGAGGTAGCAGAGATAGGGCCAGCTTCATGGGTCGGGGGATGTATGTGGTTTTACAGGGCCCCAGCTTAGAAGAGCCATACACTTTATTTAATGCTGCATGGCTACCATCTTAAAATTCTTAATAATTTTTTAACAAGGGACCCCTACATTTTCATTTTGAGCGGAACCCACAAATTATTTAGCTCATCCCAAGCAGAGAATCCTCCCAGTATCCATTCTGTTCGGTATTTTAGTGATAGAACTCCCCAATTCCACTCTGCACACTCACTCCCCCTCTCAGTTTCCACAAGGGAATTCCTTTCCAGCCTTTCTTGGGGAATTTTTAATGTTTTTCTAACTTACCCATCTAAAAGAACGATGGGTCAAGAAATTGAGAAAATGGGAAAAAGTATTGTAATAGTCTTGCAAGAACCAAAGCTTTGTGATCACCATACAGACATCACTGGTTCGAATCTACCAGTGTCAAATCAAAACCAAGAACAGGAAACACTGATGGGTAGAATAACCTTTTGGGGAATCAGGACCTAGGAGAGGAAATGCTTAAGATCCAATCAGTCATCTTGCTCATAGCTGTTGTGTCCTGTTACACATGTGTGTTCATGGCTTTGACTGATGCTCATGGCAAATTACTCTTGGAAATAAAATAAATATTACTATGTGTATATGTATGTATACTTTATTCAAATCCCACCAGTGATGTTCTCAGAAATAACAAATTTGGGAAGCAAAATAAGCCCTAAGTGGGTAATTTCAATATGTGATTCTCTGTTGTGCTTTAACTTGGCTAGGAGATCTGAATGTCGTGTGTGTCACATTATCTGAGTAAAGCACAATAATGTTCACTGACATTTTCCAGTGTTTGCTTATTTACCTCAGGCCGTAATTACTTGTAAAATCACCAAACTTAATATTTCTTATTTATGAAACCAGTTTTGTTGGATGCCCAGGGTAACGAATAAAGAGTAAGAAGATTGTTGGAAGTCTTCTAAGAATAACTTATAATTTCAGTAATTTCTGAGAATTCCCAGGAATTTCAACTTCTCATTTATAAATCCTGAAGACTAATATATTTGCAAACACCAACCCCTGACCTAGGATTGCGCAGCTAGAGACTATATTTCCCAGGCTCCTTTGCAGGTAGCTGTAGCCACCTTGTAAGTTTGGGCCAGTGAGAAGTAAGTGGAAGTAAAATGTGCTCCTTGAGGATTGTGTTTTTATGGGAAGTTTCTTGTCCTCCATTTTCCTCTTTCCCTGTTCTCCCTGGCTTGGAAATCATGAAAGGTGAAAGTGAAATCTGGGGCTGACATTTGGAACCCACACGTTAAGGTCAAGGTCGAGAGAGCTGCTCTCTTCCTGTTGCCTGGATGACCTTGGGGGACAGAACTGTCTACCTGCAGGATACAGATACATCCTATTTTAGTTAAACCTCTGTACCTTGTGGTCTCTTTGTGATAGCAGCCAGCACTAACACATATGGGGCACGCTTATGGAGTAATGCTCCTTGACAAATTATATACAATTTCATATATAATAGTCTCAATCACTATAAAACATACAAAGAAAATGCCCAGGAAAAATATGTCAAAAGCCTGGGAACAAAAGGGAGGAGAGAAGCCAAGTTGAACATTTTTTGGAGAAGAAATTAAGTTGTGTTGTCTATATACTCATCCAGGGGTCCTCAAACGTTTTAAACAGGGGGCCAGTGCACTGTCCCTCAGACCGTTGGAGGGCTGGACTATACTTAAAAAAAAACTATGAACAAATTCCTACGCACACTGCCCATATCTTATTTTGAAGTAAAAAAAACAAAACGGGAACAAATACCATCACACCAACACATGTGGCCCACAGTCCCGTAGTTTGAGGACCCCTGCAGTGAACTAATGCTTATTGAGTCCTGCTTATATTCCCTGTTTGTATGGAGTTTACAGTGAAACTAAAAAGAAAAAATGTTTGTGAAAATTAACTGCCTGAATGATATGAATTTATTCTCTTTTCAGTGGGTCTGTCTGCAGAGACTGGAGAAATATTGGTGAGATCTGGGGTTTGGAATCATCTCACTTCCTTGGAGGATTGGTAGTTTCCGATGTGCCTCCTAGAAGTGAGTGGTTTCACCAGGAGGGGGCCCATCCTTTCAGCAAGTCCTTCACCAATAACAACTGGCAGGAGAAGCCCCAGGCCTCCTCTTTCACAATCCTGGCTCTCCCCTGCAGAAGCCCCAATCCCGCTTCCCTAGCCCTGGGATAAATAAAACTGGAAAATATCCCAACCCCATTAAGTTCTCGATGTCCAGGGAGTCCTCCTTACCTGAGAACACCTGGCTAGATTTGGGGTTGCCACCTTGAAAAAACTGATAGCGTCTACTTGGTTTGGATTTGGGGGGAGAGCAAAGAAAGCTCAACATATCCATGAGTGGAAATTCGGCACTTGTCTTACATGGTAGCTTTAATTTTGCAGCCATTTTAAAAAGCAAGAAACTCCAGTGTTCTGTTTAGCAGAACTCATTCAATATTCTGCAAGAGCCTGTTTGAACTAGCGAGAGGTGGGGAATTTACTGTGGAGTGATGCTTTGTGTTTACCAAAGACTTCGTCCCCTATCTGTCCATCTACCTGCCTGGCTAACACAGCCAGCGCTGCCAGTCCCTGCAGGGTCCTTCTGTCCACATACCTGTCAGACTCCATTTTTCACCAGGGGCTTCATTATATAAAATAGAGGATGAGTGTTCTTAGTACCACTTTAAACAGCAGAATATAAAGGAGAAGTCCATGTAATTAATCAAGCCCTGGGCATGAGGATTTAAATAGTGAGAGGACTAATTATGTGCCACAGGCACCGAGACATTGCACTTGCCCCATCATCAGGTCACAATAAAGAATGCCCCAAAGCCACACATCTCACAGGATAGGAGGGAGACAGGCGTTGCCTTGGAAAATTCTTTTCCCTCTCCTTCTCCATGAAGACCACTTAATCTTGCAAAACGGAGTCTGCAGTTGTTTATCCACTGTTAGCTCTTCCTTTCTTCCTTATTAACTGAACCAAGATGAAGAATGTGCCCAGATAAAAGAATATATTTCCTAGTATCCCTTGAAATTAGAAGTGAACCATGAGGTGTCAGTAGATGTGAATTGTCCTTCTCTCATTCTTCTTCTTCCTACCTGGAACATGGATGTGATGAATGGAGTTCCAGCAGTTATCTTGTTACCACGAGGCAATCTTGGTGTGGAAATGCATGAGTTTAAGACAGAAGAGCAGAAAGGTAGAACAATTCGGGGGCCCTTATGAAGAGGCCATACTGCCATGGGTTTCAACCTCCAGACTTGGTGTTAGAGGGTAGAAAAATAAACCTCTATTTAGTGCAACCACTAACTCAGATGTCTAGAACTAGCCCCAAGTCTACTAACAGATATGACCTACACTCCATTTTGATCTCTCTCACAAGTCCTAGAGCCCCTAAAAAATGCATTCACTAACTGAAGCAGTCATTGATCCACAGACATTTATTTACCCCCCATGATAGGCCAGCTCTTTGGTCCAGCTGGGGGTGGGAAGGTGTAAACTCCCTGGCCCTGCAGACACAGTCCCCATGAGAATATGCTGCCGTCACACACTGAACTTTGAGTCTCTTCCAGAGCTGCCTTCCAAATGAGGAAGGGAGAACAGACAGCCCGCCTGGTCCGCCCTGGCAGCTCCTAGGATCCCAGGCACGGTGCCTCCGCCTCAGGCACTCGACATCTAGGGGCAGGGGAATAGCAGAGCTGAGCCTTCCGTCCAGCCCAGCTGTGTGCGCAACTGCCCACACCTGACATCACTGTACACAGAGCCCAGCCCCGCTCAGTGGTCTCTGATGGTGCTCGTTTCTTCTCCAGCCATGCGCCGTGGGGCTCAGACCCCCAGTCCATCCCCACCACCCTCTTGAGACAGGATGCAGAGGAAGATCCGGCTTCCCTGTACTTCTGCTTCTGCCTGTCCTTCGTTGCCTTGCTTTGGGCAGGCCCCAGCACCCTCAGCAGTGAGTACGCTTTGCATCCCCCAGCTTGGCCCACAGGTATCAGGCTGTGGCCCATACTATCAACTGGCCCAGAGTAGGGTCATCCCTGAGGGTCAAGGGTTTTATCTGAGAGTAACCAGCAGGCCTCCCATGGCACATCCCTAGGGGTCATTTTTAGCAATGGAATCGTGGGGCCAAATACACCATTTGTCTCCTTTGGGCTCTCAGATGTACCTGTTCCCAGGCCAGTCATGATCAAGGCCAGCTGTCTGCCAGACCCTTACTCCGGGCTGCTGGTGAGCAGGGTGTCAGTCCTGCTGTCCTGGCCCAGACTATAGTGGGGGCCAGTCAGGGTTTGAATACCGCTCTATCCCTTTCCACCTCTTGGTCTTTGGAGGAATTACTTAATCATTTTAAGTGTCAGTTTTCTTACCTATAAAATAACAACCTTACAAGGATTAAGTTGTAAGGAGTTGTTACAAGGATTAAAGGAGTCAGTGTATAAAAGCCCTTAGCCCTGAGCCCAGAACATGCTGAGCATTCGATAAATGTAATAGTTGTCATCAAGGTTAAAATTGGGTGCAACCTGTTATTATAACTGTCTCATAAATTGGTGGACATTAAACATAGTTAAGGCTCTGATATTGACAAAGAATAAAGAATCCCAGTTAGATTTGGGGGGAGGGGTAACTTTTTAACGCGACCCTTTCACTTATTTTTCTGAACCCTCTGTTCTGTCTCCCATTCTTCTGTCTAGCGATATTATTCGTCCTTTAGGTCATAAGGAAACAATCCAATCCCCATCTAAGCTTGAAAGTATCTTCGTCCCTTACTACCCAACTGGGTCAACTGCCTGGTGTTTTTGCTGTTATGACATTTACAGTAGAGGCTCAAGTTACCTGCCCGTTTTCTTTCCAGGATGCTCCCACCATGGACATGCCTGAGGTGTGGGGAGACGGGCAGAAACATAAAGACGCATGTGGGAATAAATGTGTAAACGTATTTAGACTTTATTTGGGGAAACCAGGCTTTCACTGCCATCCAAATTCAACAGAAATGGCTGTGCAGACCAAACAGTGGTCAGTCCTTGACACCAAAAACCACCTGCAGCCCAAATTAGACAAAACAAATCTGGGAAAGAATTTTTAAAAATCTAAACCTTGCAAGTTACCTCTCACCCCAAGACTACTTAAGTATTTGAAAGAAGGGAAACATGCATGCCTAGGAGGGGTGGATGGGGAGAGGGAACCCCTTGGGCTCTAGCAGGTGAAAAATATATTTGCTAAATTTGGGATTGAGTCAGAAAAGCTGGGAGTGCTTATGAGCCAAGGCCCTTGGTCCTGCCTCTTTTTTGTCTCCACTAGGGGAAGCTGTCAAAGCTGAGTGTTGGGGCATCCCTACACCAATACTGCAGATGTAACAGGGTAAGAAAACTCAGGGTTCAGTCTATGAGTCCAGTGAGTGCACCGAGGCCTGCAAGGGACATTGGAAGTGGAGCAAACAGTCTAAGACCAAAGGCTCTCAGGGCTGTGGTGGACCAGAGAATTTCAGGCCCGGCTGGGGGAAAGACACCTCCCCACTTAGGGGATGCTGTCTACGCATCCCTGGCTGGGGGCTCTGATGAGAAATGTAGGCCTGGTATGGCCAGATTCAGATGTTTTAAGAAATGCTATAAAAGCTCCTGACTATAAAATGTTGGCAACTGATTCAACACATTGTGCAATGCTGTGTACAGGCTGAAGCAAACAAATCCACTGGCAGGATCTGGCTTGCAGGTCAGGACACTTCTGAATTGTGGGTGGGGGCTGACTTTCATCCCACCTCTGAAGCTCCGGGTTTCAGGCGGTAGGTTGAGAGCTGACGCGTTTTCACGTTAACTCTTCTGCCCAGATCTTCCTACTGCTAAATTAATCCCGCCTAAGAACTCCTTTCCAGCATTGAGAAAAGCGAAGCTCAAAAATCAAAGAACAAACCCAGACAAAAACCTTCCAGGTAGCAACCTCAAAGATCGAGCTCTACTTTTATTTTTTATGTATTTTGTAATGCTCCAGAATGTCTGGCCATGTTAAAAATCACAAGTGGAATAACAGTCACCAACCCCTTGTTAGCTCCTGACAGCACAGAGCAGGCTTGGAAAGGGCAGGAGAGAAGAGGGTGGTATGTGATACACCCATCGCAGATGAGGGGACCTACTTAGGAGTCAAATTGGCTTCCCTTTTCCCCGAACTTTTCAAATTTGCATCCTCAAGCCACCTCTGGAATTGGGACTATCCAGACAATGGCTCTGTTGGACTCCTTAAGGAGCAAAGTTTGGAGGGAAAAGCGTGTGTGCAGGCAGGAAGGGTGAGGTCAGAAGCTGCCCAGGGGGCAGGGTTGAGGGGAGCTGTAGCCCCCCGGCAGCAGGCCACAGAGGCATGCTAAGTCTTTCACATTGACCAAGCATGGACTGTCCATAGGAACAGATGTGGAAAGGGCCAGGGGACCTTGAGGTAAGAACCAGCATCAAAAAACACAGTGTGTACAAATCTCCAATTCCAGGCAAGTGCTGTAGCAGCACAGCCAGCCAGGACTTCTGAAGGTTGGAATCCCTCTCCTCCTCCTTACGCAGCATGCCTCCCCCATTTCAGCATCCTAGGGACAGGAAAGAAGAGGAAGGCAAAAACAAACAAAAAACAGAACAAAACAAAAAGGACAAAAAGACAAAAACCCAGAATAACACCACAAAAGGCCAGGTACAGCTCCGAAGCCTGTGATTCAGCCCTTCAGGGCCGCTGCTAATCACCACGCTGGGAGATGTTCTCTCCCCGCACCTGCCTGGCTTTTCCAGGCAGACACAAAGTCCCCTGCTCCCCACAAGCAGGCTCCAACCTTTTGCTTTGTTCCCCAGAGCTCAGACACTGGGGCTGCTCAGAGAGATCTGGGAGCTTGCACAGCATTGTGGGTACTGGCATGCAAATGAGGAGCACCGCCAAGCGTGTCCCACATTGCTTCAGAGGACCTGAATTTTTTATGGCTTGTATGTGCTTTTTGATGTTTTCATTGTCTCCCAGCATAACTGATATGCATTCCTATTCTGACAGCTAGAAGTTGTTGTATGTGGTTTCCTTTCTTTTTATTTTCCTGGAGCTGGCCTTCTCTACCTTAAAAAAAAAAAAAAAAATTACAACCCCCCCCCCCCAAAAAAAAACAACAAAAATTCTACTGTAACAAACCAAGTTTACTTTAAGAAGTGAAATATTTTAAGCAATTCGACCACAGATGCAACCAGGAAAGGAAAACATGTTGATTTTCCTAAATTCCTTGGAGTAAAACAATTCCAGCATGCCGACCTCACATAAAGGGACAACTTCCAAAAGGAGAAGTGAGAAAGACGGGGAGGTTTTTTTTATAATTTGATGGTGGTTTATGGTGAAGAGCCCGTTTCTATTATGAAAATGCCCTCCCCGTCTGTTTGCACTTGCTCTTAATTAGCTCAGAGAACTTCCTTTGGGAAAAGTGAGAGTCCGCTCGGACCCTCTCTTCTGCACACTCACTCTGAGAACCCAATGAACTTTGAAGGGAACCATTTTCACTTCACAGCCACTTGCCCTTAAAGGATCCAGAGCACTATGACCCACGCCAAATACCTCAGGTTCGGTGGTATTTCTGGCTTGGCCGCCAGAAGGAATTACTGGACGACTCATGAGAAAGCCATTTCTGAGCACGTCCTGCCAAAGCCTGCCCTCCCCGCCCCTGCCCCTCTGTGGCGAAGATCATTTGGATCCAAGAGGCCTGTCTGGACCTGGCCTTAGAACCTTTCAAGCATTCCCATCTCGTTCCAACCTTAACTGCACAATAACAGTGCAAATCACATACACGTGGACACAACCAAAGTATCTATACAAATCCTGACGCACTTTGCATTTTTCTCAACATTCTGTTCAGGTCTTGCAACACATCATTCCAGCCTTCTCTGCATCCCTCCTTGATCCAAACTCAGCACCATTCCTTCCTTTCAGCACCATTCCTGTGCTTCCATTGGCCTTGGAAGTCTCTTCCACTGATAGAAGACACACCCCCCCCAAGAATTCAGGCCCAGTTGTTCTTTCACATTCTTCCTTGGTATGTCTTCTTCCCACCTCCCCCCACCATTGCTGAAATTCCCCTAAAGCCTATTAGTGCTTCCAGTTTCCAAGGCCAGAGCTGCTGAGCGATCGTTGTCAAGGTCAGAACTGTGCGTCCGACAACTTCTCTCCTTCCCCAGCTCCCAGCAGCTTGCCTGGCACACCATCAGTGCTGCCAAGCATTTCTACATGGAAGGATGCAGCACCATATTGCTTGGCAGACACCTGCAGACACTTGGCATGTACTTCCCACCAAAGGCCTAGGAGGTAAGTAGTATCATTCCCATTTCACAGATGGTAACATTGAGGCTCCAAGAGTATACATGACTTGCCCAAACTCTCAGCCCTTTTCTATTTCCAAACCACTTCCACAAACAATATTTCCGTGAACCCCACAATGACCCTGTGAGATAGATATTAATAATGACCTATTTTACAGAAGCAGGATTGAGTAGCACAAATCCCTGCATTCCCATTGCAGTTCTCATCTCCTTTTCTAGAACCTTCCCTGGAAGACCGCAACAACTGCAGTGATTAATAAAAAGGAGTTGGAGTCTCCCACAGTATAAACTCCTGGGGGTGGGAGGAGGTCAGTTAGGAACCAGAAGAAGCCACCTTACCCTTTCCAATTCCAAAAACTCCTCAGGAGCTTAATTCACCAAACCACCCTCAAGACCACAAGAATTTATGACCCTTCTAAATATACTTCAGTGAGTCTCCGGAAGTATCTTAGGTACTCAGAATCCAGATCCATAAAACATATAAATACATTTAAAATAGCAGTAAAATATTTCCACTCTTCTTTTTTTTATGACTGAATGTACTCAAAATAGAAATGTTGGCAACCACCCCCTTAATAACACTATTTATATTTAACGCATCGTGGCATAAATAGAAGCTCAGTAGGCTCACGTACCAGATCTTGGTTTATTTGCTTTAAACCTTAGAGCCAGACAGTCCTGATTTTGTACTGACAACAAAAATAAAGAGGGACACAAGCATTCTCACCTCCTTTTCAGCTCTCAGCTCATGTGCCCTTTGGCATATCCAGTTTTCTCCCACCTGGAGGCAGCCAAGAGGTCTCTCCCCTGGGGAAAGGACAAGGGGATCAAATGGGACTCAGCCTTCCAAATAATGACAAGGAAGGGTGTATCTTGAGAAAGGATTTGGTGATGGCTACAGTAGTGCTTCATGAAAACTCAACTGGTACAAATTAGGGTGGACACAAAAAGAAATATTTGTAACTTCACATAAAAGCTGCCCAAACTCCCCCACCGAAGCCCTCACATTGTTTAGATTTCAGCCTCTTGAAGAAAATATATTTCTTTTGACATTTAATAATGTCTGTTGACATGTGACATCCCTGCTAGGACTTTCTATTTTTTTGTTAAATGATGTAAGTTCTGTAACTGATACCAGTTGTCATCAAACATCATAAAAGCCAATCGTGCCTCAAGTCATCAATATTTATTGTCCCTGGTGGGGGAGAGGCTGTTTTCAGTTTGGGACAGATGGGTTTCATTTTTAAGTAAAATGGTTAAAGCAGACGCATCTACTATAAAATATCAGACCAGCAGAGGATCTGACAACGTGGTACAATTGAGATGTTCAGGCAGCGGCGAGGAAGAGGCCGGGAGAGAGAGGGGTGTAGAAAGGGAAGGACAGAGGGCGCTTGCAGACAGGAGGGAAGGGTAGGACCAGGGGAGGAGAAAAAAGGTGAGGAAAAGAGAGTGTGCATGCTGACTATCCACAGGCAGTATCTTTTTTCTTTTGAAAGACATGGAAATGACACCATGGATGTAGAAAAAGCAAAAGTGAATTGGGAGGGAATGAAAACAGAAATGAAAGAAAATGTGAAGGAAAAGGCCATAGGAAAGCATCAGATAAAATGTGAGAGAAAATTAAAGAGGAAAAAAAAAGAAAGCTAAGAAAATGAGAATGCAAAATCAAAAATTAAGGAGCCAGTGAAACAAAGGAGAGAGAGGAGGCCAGAGGGTGGGTGAGTGGAGAGGTGTGGTCCAAGGGTTCAGGTGGGTCTGACATCCTGGGTCCAGCAGAGGACAAACCCGTGCCCAGTGGGGCCTGGTAGACTGAGAGACAGCCAGTCCCAGCCAGGCCAGTCAGGAGTAAGGTTTGTCTGGGGTATCGGCACTTATCCACCCGAAGACCCTTCCCCCTCTGAAGTCCCCAACTTACTTGGCAGGTTTCTGGAGGGTTCTGGGATCTTTTCACGCCCTTCCCTCAGGGAAGGCTCTAAGTGTCTCATTCACACTAAGGTGTAAAGGACAGCGGAGGCTTGAGACACTTCTGACTGGGATGAAGTTATCCTTATTTGATTTTAGTTCTAATGACAAATTTTGAGATATTCTGTCAGCCATGTAGAGAAAATTTGAGGGAATGTGTAACTGGTAGCCAGAGATTCCTCCCATAAACAAGTCTATTCTGTCTCCTCAATGTTCTGTTGGGGACATACTTTGCAGACCTGAAGGCTTTTTTTTTTTTTTTTTTTGAGACAGAGTTTCACTCTGTTGCCCTGAATAGAGTACCTTGGTGTCATAGCTCACAGCAACCCCAAACTCTTGGGCTCAAGTAATTCTTTTGTCTCAGCCTCCTGAGTAGGGAGGACTACAGGTGCCCACCACAACGCCTGGCTTTTTCTTTCCTTTTTTTTTTTTTTTTTTTTGGTAGAGAGGATATCTTGCTCAGGCTGGTCTTGAACTCACCCTTCTTGGCCTCTCAGAGTGCTAGGATTACAGGCATGAACCACCACACCTGACCCTGAAGTTCTTTTCGGAAAAATCAGTTGGAGAAGTGACTAGGCTGTGAGCCTAAATGGCTCAGGGTAAATTATAGCCTCTGAGGATTCTGCTTGGGCTCCCAGACCTGGGCTGCTGAATAGCCAGGCTCCAAAGTGAGAGTTCTGGGGGACAGAGGATGAGAAAGCGTGTCCTTTGTCCCTGGGGTTCAATGGGACTCTTGCAGAAATCAGGGCCTGGGAGGGGCCCGGAACAGACTCATTTCTCTGCAGTGTCCTCGAACGCCCAAATCTGCCCACGCTGGCTTTTGTGTTGACGTCAAAGTTAGAAGGAAGAAAGGGCGAGGGAAGGAAAAACCTTTACAAAGAATGTTTCCAAAAAAGCTCCTGGTGGAAAATAAATAGGTCAAACCTCAAAGCAGCCCAGCAAACTCTGCTAATGATCCAGCCCACCACTTGCATTTTGAAATTACAGGCCTTCATATTTATGTAACCTAGCCTCTGGGGTAGACCACGCGTGGAGGAGGATTCTGAGGTAGGTGGGGGCCCTGCACAGGGTCCCAGCGCAGGTTGGAAGTACCAGGAGAACAGAACTGAGGCTCTCCCACCTGCCACTTCCTTTCCTCAGAAGAGTGAGAGATTGGGGCTGGGGAAATGTTTGTGCTCCCCACATCCCACGGCTGGTCTGTACATCTCCCATGCAGCTCCTGCCCAGGGGCCAGGCCCGCTGGCCAGAGATGTCCAGAGTGGCCTGACTATCGACCCTGTCTTCTCCAAAGGACGCTGGGTCCTTGCATTTCCAGGAATTGTGCTCTGTGCTGCTGACTGCTGGCCTGAGGGCTGATTGGTCCTCACCAAGACTTCGCTACTTTTCACAAATGGCATGGCATTGCTATTTTAATTTGCATCTTTTTCATTACTGATGAGATTTAACAGCTCTCCACACATTTATTAGCCATTTATTTTCCCCTCCCAGGAAATGCCCATTTCTCCTTCGTGGAATATTTTAATTATTTCATTAATTATTAATTTGCAGTATTTTATGTTCTAGGGCCCATTCCTTTGTTGTTGTGTGGGTATTTTTATTTTTATTTTTTTTAGAGACAGGGTCTTGCTAGCTTGCTAGGTTGCCCAGCCTGGTCTTGAACTCCTGGGCTCAAGCAATCCTCCCACAGCCTTCTTCCAAGGAGCCGGGACTACAGAAGTTCCATTAAATCCAGCTACAGCCTATTCCTTCGCTGATTTAGACAATGTTCATTATTTCCTCCCATTAGTTAAATGGCTATGTTTGAACAGGTATTTTAAATTTTGATCTAGTCAAGTTCACTAATTTTTGCCATGTGGTTTGTGTCTTATTAAAGAAATCCTTACCCTCCTTAGGTCAAAAAGATACTCTTTTTACATATTCTTCTATTCAATAAATAACATTTCCTTTCACGTTTGGGCCTTTTTTGAGTCATTTTTGCATGTGGCTTGAATTAGAACTACAACTTTATTCAACTTTATCCAGTGAGTCAGTTACCCCAACAGCATAAATAATTCACTTTTTTTCTTCTGTTGAATTCTGGTGCCTCCTTTTTCTTATCCTTCCTGTCTATTTTTCTGTTCCTGCACTAATATCCCATTATCTTCATTACCATGTCTTTGTGGAATGTCTTTCTTTGCTCTTTTTTATTTTTCAAAATTAATCTTAGTTATTTGTGCAACCTTATTTTTCTAAAGATGCAAAAAGATGACTTTTTATTGGAATTGAATAAAATTTAGAGAATTAACATGGGGGGGAATCGACATCTCAACATGTTCATAAACATGTTCCATGGGTCTGTTTATTTAGGTCTTATTTTATCTGGCGTTATAGCTGTGACTGTATATTCGTAGGTTAATTCCTAGATACTCCCAAGGGCGGGAGCGAGGCAGACTGTTTCGCCACTTGAGCTCTATTTTATTTTTCTAGTAGCTGTTGCTGGTGTAATGCAGCCCCAGTTTTTTAAAACCTTTTCTGAACATTAACTTTATCAAGACAAAAATGTCTGAGCAGTAAGATACACTCACCCCGATTAAATGAATGAATGACTTGTGACAAATGTATACACCCATGTAACCACCTCCACAATCAAAATACAGAACATTTCCATCATCCCTGAATATTCTGTCATGTCAATTCCTGCTCCTCCCATTCACCCACGGCAACTACAGATTTGCTTTCCGTCAGATATCGATTAGAATTGTCTATTCCAAGATTTTATTTTCGAGTTTTTCCTTGATAGTATATGGAAATATATTGTATTTATATTAAGAAATGTTGTTAAATTGGTATATCAGTTTCAGTTGTTTGTTTATAGACTTCTCAGGATTGTCTGCATAGATAATCTTGTCATCTCCAAAGAGTTTCACTTCTTCCATTCTAACCCCTATGCCTTTTCTTTCTAAAAAATTTCCTGCTTGTCCTTTTGCGCTACCTAGGACCTTCACTGCAATGCTGAACAGACATAGTGAGAGTAAACATCTTTGCTTTTCCCAGCCTCAGGGGAGAAGTTTTAATCTCTCAATATTAACAGGTTGTTAACTGTAGATATTTTAGGTAGAAGGCCTTTATCACTTTAAGGAAGTCCCTTTTTTTCCCAGGTTGTACAGTTATCATCATGAATAGCTGTTACATTTTATCAAATGCCTTTTCTCTCTGTCTACTGCGATGATGATGATGATGATCATATGAGTTTCCTCTTTATTCTATTAATACGGTGAACTGTGCCTATCGATTTTTGAATGTGAAACCGCTCTTGCTTTCCCAGGATAAACCCTATTTGGTAACAATGTTTCATCCATTTTAGACATTGTGGGATCAGATTAACTAATATTTTGTTAAGGACTTCTGCATCTATGTTTGTGAAGAATATTGGTTCATAAATTTTCTTTTTGTAATGTCTTTGCCTTGTTTTGATATTCAAGTAAGTGCAGCTTATTTCATTCAGTAAGTACAAAGGGAAATGTTCCATTTTATTCTAAATTTTGGAAAGAACTTGTTCAAGATTGAAGTTGTTTCTTCCTTCAATATTTGATAGGCTTCATCAGCAAAGCCATCTAAGCTGGGACTTTTTTTATAGGAAGATTTTTAATTACAAACTTATTCTTTGAATTAATTTAAGGCAATTCAGGCTTCCTATTACTTCTTGAGTTCATTTTATCTTTGGTAATTTGGTATTTTTTCAGTATATCAAACTAATAGGGTTAATGTTTTAATGTCAATAGGGTTTATATTAATGTCTCTTTATCCATTCCTGGTACTGTTTATTCTTACCTTCTCTCTCTTTTTCTTACCAATCGCATTAAATGCTTATCAATTGTATTGATATTTTCAATAAATTAGTCTTTTTCTCCTTAAAAAAAAAAAATAGAACCATAACTTACAATAAGAAACCACCTTAGGTTTCATTATGTTTTTTCTATTTTTGTTGTTTTTATTTCATGGGTTTCCATTTTAATTTTTGTCCTTTTTTTCCTTCTACTAAATAAGTTTATTTTGTTCTCTTTATAGCTTCTTATAATGGAAATTTAGATAACTAGTTTTAGAAATATTTTGAGATATAGCAGCGTCCCTCTAAGCATTGCATCAGCTGCATCCAAAAAATTTTAGCTCATGGTGTTTAAATTTTCATAAAGTTAAAAATATTTTCTCATTTGCCTTAAAACAGAATTTTATTGGGTTTAATCTGATAATCTTTTTTATTGCGCTTACACTATTTATGTTTAATATAATTAACAATGACTGCATTTAAGTATCCTATTTCTTTCTTTACTTTTTCTTCTATTATTTATTCCTTTTTTCTTATTTTCTATCTTTTCTTCAGATCAATTGAGCGTTATTTTGCATGACTTTTTATCTTTATTAACAACTTGTTGACCATTCCTCTTTGTTTTACCCTTTTATGGTTGCTCTACAATTTACCACATGCATATTTAATCTCTTATCACATATTATCTTCTAACAATATTATCCCACTTTCCATAGAAAAACCTTACAAGAGTATACGTTAATTTATCCATTTCCATCCTTTGTACTATTTTCATAATACATTTTATTTTATATCTACATGTTATATGTTGCTCAATAAATCATTATTAGTTTGCTTTAAAAAGTCAGTTATTTTTTGTAACTAAGTTTTTTAAATAAGAAAAATTTCTTTTGCATTGATTCACCTGCTTACCACCTCTGGCACTGTTCATTCTTTTCTGTAGGTACAAGTCTCTTGAAGTGCAAATCTACAGGCAACTCCTTCTTTCAACTATTGTTGGTCTAAAACAGTCTTACTTTTACCTTAACTTTGCTACACGTAGAATTCTATGTTTCATTATCTCTTGGGTTACATTCTAAGGAAAAATCTGCAGCTATTTTTGTTCCTATGTATACATGCATTCTAAAATTAGGTGACACTGCCTCAAGGGAAAATATTGGTTCTTGGGGAGGGGGCAAGAAATCTTTTTTTTTTAAATGTAAAAGCATAAATAAACATACAGTACATAAATAGACATACAATGTATCCAAGGTATTAAAATGTCATGGAGGGGTATAATTAGGGGAAAATGTCTTTTTAAAGCCCCTGGGGGAAAGGCAAATAATGAAAAAAAGATTGAGAAATATACTCTGTATATAATTTGCTTTTTTTGGATATTTTATGTTTATCATTAATTTTAAGCAATTCAATTACAATGTACTTTGTTGAGTTATCACTGTGACTATCTTGCTTGCAAATCTTTGAACTTCTCGAATCTCTAGGTTTATAAATGTTACCCAAATTGGATTATTATGGCTATTTTGTTTGCAAACTTTTTTGTTATCCTCACTCCTAGACTTCCCTTTTTCTGGAATTCCAATCTTGTAAATGTTAGACCACTAGCTGTTGTCCCAAAAGATCAGGGCCACTTGATATTAAGCCACTTGATATTAAGCTAGTTTTTTTTAATCTTACAGGCATTCTGTTCCTTTTTTCATTAGTCTTTTTCCCCCTGTGCTTCATTTGAATACTTTCTATTGCTATGTTTTCATAGCAATAGATCTTTTGCTCTTTGTGATCTACTGTTAACCTCATCCAATATTCTTTTTTCATTTAAGACGTTGAATCTGTTTTAATCTCTAGACAGTTCTTTGTTTTTTAAAATATATTCCATTCCTCTTCTTACTGTGTTTATGATATATTATTAAATCCTTGAGCATACTTAAAGCCCTCGATTGCTAATTCCATCATCTTTGTCATTTTCATGTTTGTTTTTAATTTTTTTTTTTTCTTTCTGGAGGTTTTTGTGTGTGTGTGTGTGTTCGTTTTCTTCTTCTTTTTGGCATTTTGAGTAATTTTTTATTGAATGCTAGACACTGAGAATTTTACATTCTTGAGTTCTGAATTTTGCTCTTCTTCCAGAAATTTGTGTGTTTATTTTGGCAAGCAGTTTGGTTGCAGGTCAGCTTGATCTTTTTGAGGCTTGTGTTTAAGTTTTTCTTAGGATAGGTTTAGCATCAACCTTGCTCTGGACTAGTTTAGTCTAATTGCTGAGGTTTGATTCCTACTCTACTGAAAATCCCAGGTGATTGAGGACTCTTCTGTAGCTGGTCAGAACACAAGTGTCTTAAAGCTCCGAATGAATTCTGGAAATTGTTTGCTTTACAGGTCCCAACATTCTTTGGCTGCCCTCCTGGAGGTTTTTTCTACATGTGCACATTCTGGAAGTTAGTGGAAACTCACAGGATTCTTTGTTTGTGTACCTCCTCCTTCTCTCTGGTTCTCTGCTCCCACAAGTTGCAGCCTCCTCGGTCTCATCAGACTTTCATCTATTTCTCAACTCAAGTGAGGCGCTCAAGCGTTGCCTGGCTCCCCTCCCTGTGCCCTGTTCCAGAATGCTCCTGTAGGCAGAAAGCCAGCGATGGCAGGATGTACCTCATCTGTCTTCCTTTTCTCAGAAATCACAGTTCTATGCTGCCTGTTGTTCAACGCCTGAAAACAGCTGTTTCAAATATTTTACCCTGTTTTCTAGCTGTTTATCATAGGATAGTCCAGTTCAGTCCTGGTTACTTCAAGATAAACACAGTGGAAGTCATAAATGAATGTTTTTTCTATTATTGAAGTGTATAAGTTGTTCTTGCATCTGATAGTCTTGCTGAATGCTCATAATTCTTAAGAGTTTTTCTACTCATTCTGTTGGAATCATATTCATTATCGGCTGCAGAAAAGGACAGATTTAATTCTTATTCTCACAATTTCTGCATTTTGTTTCTTTTTCTCATATGGTAGTGCCAAACAGGAAATGCTGTATTATATTGCTTAGTAAAGCAACAGCATGTGTTTTTGTATTGTCCACAATCTTAATGAAATACATCTGAGTTTTTTTCGTTAAGTTTAACTTTTGCTCAAGTTTTTGCGTTTATCAAATTAAGGAAAGACTTTTAGAAAGAATTTTTGTCTGAGTTAAAAAATCATAATCAGGTGTTGAATTTTATTGAAAACATATTCTGTATCTGTTGTGATAACCGTATAATTTTTCTTCTTTAGCACATTAATGTAGTGAATTACACTAATAGCTTTTCTGAGGTTAAGCCATCTTTGCACTGTGAAATATACTCTACTTGGTCTTTATTTATTTTAGCTGCATTATTGGATTTGGTTGGCTAATGCTTTCCTAGGATATTGTATTTTCTGTTCTTATCTAGCTTTTCAATCAAGGCTTGTTCCTCATAAAATATATTAGGCAGCTTTTCCTCTTTCTGGTTTCTGAAACAACTTGTACAAGGTAGAGATTATTTCCTATTTGACAATTTAATAGAACTTAGAAATTTCTAACACTGGTACTGGGGTTTGGTTTGGAGAGTTATTTGATCCCTCTGCCTATTGCATTATTGGTTATTTCTAATCAATAATTCTATTCTTCCATTCTAATTTTTGCTTTTTATATTTTTCTGGCAACTAGTTTATTTTTTGTAAATTGCTCAATCTTTATGGGATGTAGTTATTGAAATATGTTCTAGTTTTTTACTATGTCTTAATCAGTGGTTCTCAACCTTCCTGATGCTGCGACCCTTTAATACAGTTCCTCATGTTGAGGTGACCCCCAACCATAAAATTATTTTTGTTGCTACGTCATAGCTGTGATTTTGCTGCTATATTATGAATTGTAATGTAAATATCTGATATGCAGGATGTGTTTTCATTGGTCGTGACTCACAGGTTGAGAACCACTGGTCTAGATATTTATCATATATATATATTTATATTTATTTTTATAAATATATATTTTTATATAAATATATATATTTTATATTTATATTTATATATAGTTATTTATTTATTTGTATCGTCTCTCCCATTTTTGAAAAAAGAGAAAAGTTTTTCTGGGAGGTAGGTCTTTATGGAGAAAGAACTGTTGAGGATCTTGACTGGAGAGGGGGATGCACACACCTACACATTGGATAAGACCATATAGAACTGAGCACACACAGAGATATGTACACACAGATGTGTACAAGTAAAAGTGGGAAATTCTAGATAAAATCAGTGGTTTCTATCTATGTCCATATGCTAGCTGAGATATTACAGTATAGTTTTGTAAAGTGTTAGCATTAGGAAAACTGAATAAGGAGGCTAAACTTTTAAAGAATTTTCTTTTATTTTTGTAGAGACAGAGTCTCACTTTATCGCCTTCGGTAGAGTGCTGTGGCATCTCAGCTCAAAGCAACCTCCAACTCTGGGGCTTAGGCAATTCTCTTGCCTCAGCCTCCCGAGTAGCTGGGACTACAGGCACCTGCCACAACACCCGGCTATTTTTTTGTTACAGTTTGGCCAGGGGTGGGTTTGAACCCAACACTCTCGGTATATGGGGCTGGTGCCTTACCCACGGAGCCACAGGTAATTAAAAAATCAATCTTTCCAGAAGTTTGTCTCTCTCTTCTTCTTTTTTTTTTTTTTGGTTCTCTGTCTCATTAATCTCTCTCCTTATTTTCATTATTTCTTTCCATCATGTTTTTTATTTGAGATTTCTTTCATTTTTTTTTTTTTTGCCATTTTAAACAGTCTAGAAATGAAAGCTAGATTTTTTTCAGTATCTTAGGTTTTTTGACAAATGCATGTGAAACCATAATTGTCTTCTTTTATTCATAACAAATTTTGATATACAGTGTTTTCATTTAACAAATTTTGATATATAGTGTTTTCGTTTTCATTTAGCTTAAAATATTTTAGAACTTTTTTAAGAGTGGTTCTTTAACCCAAGAGTAATTAAATAGCACACTTTTTAGTTACCTAACAGATGTAATTGTGAAAAGCTAGTAATTTGATATTGTTTTTAATTTTCTCCAACATGGCCATAAAAACTTTGTCTGATGGTAATTCTTTAGAATTTGTTGAAGGTTTTCTTATGGCAAATCTATGTCATTTTTTTGTATGTCCATGTGTGCTCAGAAATGATATATATTTAGTGTTAAATGCAAAGTTCTAGAAGCACCTACTAATTCAAGTTTGCTAATTACATTGTGCATATTTCTGAATTTTAGTCTTTATTCATTAGTTTGGTTTTGTTTTAATCCAACCTGGGAATCTCTGGTTTTTTGATCCAGGTATTTAACCTATTTATATTGGGCCAATTGCTGTCACTTTACTGACGCATTTCCATCCTCCATGCTCTGTGTGTCAAGGCCTCTGAAACAATGTTTTTCAAGTGGTGTGCACACTGCTATGCCATGAGAAGATCTTAGGTATGCTAGAGACATTTTTAAAGATCATTAATTAAATTACTTTCAAAAGAAGTTCAAAGCACAGTAAGTATAATCTTTCTTTTTACTCTTTTTTTTCTTTTTTTTTTTTGATCAGCATAATTTAAGTTTGTCCTGGAAGTTTAACTCCAGGTTCAAGTGTGCTGTGAGATAAAAAAGGTTGAAAACACTGCGCTAGAAGCAGAGTCTGAGATGAGCTCCCTCATTCAGGTGACATATTAGGGAGGGACGCTCAGGAGATGGAGGAAGCCAGACAGGGCAGGCGGAACCCTTGAGTTGGTTTGTGCTGTTAGGTGAAGGGGCTTCTGTTGGGGAAGCTGGTGCACCACCCTGGCTAGGCTGAGGCCACCTGCTGCTGACCAGCTGCACCCAGAGAAGATTAAGCCAGCAGAGATCTGCCCTGGGCAATGAGAGAACAAGCAAAAAAACAAAACTAAGAAGTGCGCCCAGGCTCTGGAATTTAGGACCTCATTTCCTTCTGTCTCCTTAAGGCTTCCTCACAGGGCATCTGCAGGGGTGAAGTCAGGAGAGGCATCCAGCAGTCTCTGCCATTTGGGCATCTTATCAGAAACCAGATGTTCTGCCCTTTATCTTTCTGCTCTCTTTCCTTTGTCACAGCTCCTCTTCCAAGGACAAGGTCCGTTTGGTGGGCGGATGGGAGGTCGACCAGAGTGACGGCCTGCACTTGGAGTGCCCTTCCCCACTTTTTCCAGCACTGGTCTCTTTAACTTCCCTGAGGACGAGTCCCCCAGGTAAGCAGAGCAGAGATCCCTCAGTCCGCTGGCTGGTCCCCACAAGCCACCTCCCTGGGTGAAGGCAGCTCAGACTCAAGCTGAGACTCCCTCCCTCACTCAACGTATCATACATAATCTAAACTCACCACAACTATTTACCATGGCTGATAATAAAAAAAGAACACACAAAGTTAGAAACAAAAATATTTACAGACAACGTTAGATTACAAGTCACATACATGGTGAGGCAGGAGAATTCAGGAAAGATTGTTAGCTTTCAGCCCCAACTGGTGAGCTGGTGAGCACTGGGGTTCTGCTCTTTAATGGGGAATTACCGCTAAATGCGTTTATTTGGAAAAGCAACAAGAAACATTTTTAATTTAAAAATTCCTGTCTTTTCAGAATTTTTCAAATTGTATTTCTTTGAACAATTTGGTTAAACCCCTCTTCTTTTATCTGGATTTTCTTCAAAAGAATAATCACTAAGGGTCCCCTCGAATCCTGTCCTTGTTGACAACAACTAATCAGTGATTACTTTTTGAACACCTACTATGTTTCAAAAGTGTTAAGCGCTGTGGCAGATGCTGTCAGCATCGCAGAGAGGCACACTGTGAGTTCAAGGTATGCACCATCCCAGCCCAGCTCACTGAGGTTTGCATCTCATCTCTGCCTCTGAAAAACTGTGCCACCATCCAAAAGTTATTTAACCTCCAGGCTTGCAGGTCCTCACCTAGAAAATGTGAATAAGCAGAGTGCTTACCTCATAGGCTGTTTGAGAATTAGATTAGATGAAGAATACAAGGAATGTAGAGAGTTGAATGTCACTGTCACCACTACCGCTACGGCGCTGTGCAGCCCCTGTCAGTGCCCAGGTGGTGCTCAGCCCTTCTCATTTAGTCCTCCCAGGAGCCCTGGGAGCAGGTGAGCATTAGAATAACAAGGAGATTACTTTGGGGCTCTGACAATGGGAGGAGTCTGCAGGTAACCTCCCTCCTTCAAAAGATTTGGTAGCTGATGTGCAGGGAGAGGGAAGTTTGCTCAAGGTCACAGGGTGTTTTGTTTTTGTTTTTGTTTTTTTGAGACAGTCTCAAGCTGTCACCCTAGGTAGATGATGTGGCGTCACAGCTCACAGCAACCTCAAACGCTTGGGCTCAAGCAATTCTCTTGCCTCAGCCTCCTAGGTAGCAGGCACCCAACACAGCGCCTGGCTATTTTTTGTTGCAGTTGTCATTGTTGTTTAGCTGGCCTGAGGCCAGGTTAGAACCCAACTCCCTCGGTGTGTGTGGCACTGTAACTACTATGCTACAGGCACAAAGCTGGTCACAGGGCTTTTTAAGGGGAGAATAACACTGTTCCAGGCTCTGGGTCCAGCCCTGCCTGCTTTACCTTTCTGTTTCCATTTTCTTGCTGCTGGGTTAAAAAAGAAATTAAAAAGGCATAACTTCAGGGTCCCATTACCAATAGAGGGCCTCTGCTGGTTCTGGGTGGGGGCCATGGTATTGGGCTCGATGCTATGTGTGTGTGTGTGGGGGGGGGAGTTGTCAAAAAATGCTTAAGAGATCTTGTTGTAAGTAAAATTGATCATTCCCCAAATTTATTGTACCAATCTCAGATCAAATGGATGTGTGTAGCATGTCTGGGTACACTTGACCAGTAATGGTACCTTCAATTCAACTTAGGAAAGTAATACATAGGTAACATCTCTGAAGATGGGTCTACCTTTTTTGGTTTTCTCTCTCTCCCTCTCTCTCACCCTCTCTCTCTATATATATATATTTGCCCGATTGAGCGTGTGTGTTTTGTCTCCTCCCGGAACAATTCATTTCATACCTTGAAGCCTTGTGCTTTTTTTTTTTTTTCTTGTTGCAAACTGTCCCCATTTCACCAGTAGCCTCAAGCAACAATTAGTCCTGCATGTAATTTCTGAATCAAATGGTGGGTTTGGGTGAGAGCTGAGCTGAGCAGTTTGGAAGCAGATGTAGCCCGAGGTGAAGTCACCCCATGTGTTTGAGAGGAGTCTGGGGGGTGGAGGGAGAACAGAGGCACAGCCTGGTATACGGCCCTGAGCTCTTAGCGGTCCCCAAAGACGTCTGTGATGAATCCCCTGGAAGGGGAATATAGGTGACATAAGGTGAATATGCTCCCTTACGTGGCAAAGGGGCCTTTACAGAAGCGCTTAAGGTCAAGGATGCTGAGATGGAGAGACAACCCCAGGTTATCCAGGTACGTGCAATCTAACACACAGTTCCCTAAACGTGGGGACACCTTTCCTGACTGTGGCTAGACAGGTGACCATGGAGGAGTCATCAGAGATAAGCCACCCTGCTGGCCCTGAAGACGAGGACAGGAGCCTGGAGCAGAGACACACAGGCAGCCTCAGAGAAGGCCAGGAAATGGGTCGTCCATTCCAGCTGCCAGAAGGAACACAGCCCTGTGGACATCTTGACTTTAGCCCAGTGAGCCCCACATGCCACCCCTGTAAAAAGGTAAATTTGTAATGTTTTCAGCCACTAAGCCAGTGGTGAGTAGTTACAGCAGCACAGAAAATGAGCATAGCCCCACTCCAGCTCTGCCCTTTGCTGGCTCTAATGCTTTGGCCACGCCACTGAATTCTTCATGAGCCTCACCGGCACCGTGCCGTGGGGTGGGCGGTCATTCATTTCTTATAATCCAAAACAGTCTCAGCCTCACCAGCCCGTGTAGAATGGTGAAGTCTGTTTATTTTTGTTGTTGTTGCAGTTTTGGCCGAGGCCGAGTTTGAACCCACCACCCTCGGTGTATGGGACCAGCACCCTACTCCCTGAGCCATAGGCGCTGCCCAGGGTGAAGCCTGTTTGAACACAACATGCAAATGTGAGAGCCTCTGCCTCATAACTGCTGAGTGAGTAGGCACCGTAAGCCTCTTCCCTCCCAACATTGTCCACAGGAGGGGCCCTGTCTCCTAAGAACTCTTAGGAAGTCGCCTGTCACTTTCTTACTAGGCCTCCTGCATGCCAACTTCAGCTTAGCCCAGCTGGAAGGACCATTATAAATTAACTTCACAAGCCCCACTTGCCTGCCTCATACAAGTCCACATTCTCTGTTTACTGGAATCATTTGGAAACTTTTAAAAATGATTTAGGCAGAGTCCTAGGCTTCATCCTGGCCCCCACTGAATCAGAGGTCCTGTTAGGCTCTGCAAACTAACATTTTTGACAAGATCATTAAGAAATTGGGGGACAGAAGTTTTTTCCTGGATTATTCCACGACCATATTACTTGTGTATCATCTGGGGCATGTCATTTCTTTTTTCTGGGTCTCATTTATAACCTGAAAGTGTCGAGCTGGGTGGTCTCTAAGTTTCCTTCCGTCACTGAAGATCTCTCTTTCCTTTTCTGAAGACACCATGGGTTTTTTATCCCATCTCAGGGCCATTGTGGCAAGGTGGCAAGAGTCACTTTTCTCTGTACAAGGCAGTCGTTGTAGACTGGGGACTCTGGAGTGAACATAAACTGAGACAGTAGCAGAGCTCAGAATGTTCCTTTTTAAATATGTAAATACAATTTTCGTTCATAAAAAGGTAAAATAGAAACAACTCCACCATTTGATAAACATCTAGAAATGGAAACAGTGGTCTGAAAACGTACACGTGGTGCTGGGCATGGAGTGGGGAAGGCTGGAATGAGGGCAGAGTGGGAAACTGAGTGTGCAGAGGAGTCATCCTCCTCCAGCTTCAAATATAAAAGCCACCTTCTCTGTCCACTGCCCGAGGTCAGTGTGAGAAGCCAACAAGGAGGTCTAGGTAGCCCTGTTCTATAAAATGTTGAGTCCAACATGAGAATAATGGATTCTGCTTTGGATCCTCTTTCCTAAGTTGAACTTTAAGCAAGGCCAGCCCTCCAGGGTAATATTGTCGTGATAAGAGAGAAATGAAGCCCAGGAAAGGGAAGTGACTAATTCAATGTTGTGCCTTCTTCGCACATTCGTCCAAATCCTGCTCCTGTGCTGGTCGGCAGAGGCTTAGCTATGCTGCGCTACAGTAACAACCACGCCGGATGTGACTTAAAATAACAAGTTTTACTTCTGCTTATCCTCCAAATCCATCACGGGTCGGCAGGGGCTCTGACTGTTGTCACAGAGGGTTCTAAACTGATGGAGCAGCGATCACATCAAATAATGTAATCGCTGTGCCAGAGGGAAGGAGGGAGCTGTGGAGGGCCTGGAGCTCTGGGCTGAAGGTGACAGCGGTCACTTCTGCTCACGGTCATCAGTCAGAACTGACCACAAAGGTCCAGCCAGCTACCCTGGCTTAGGAAAGGAAGCACAAGCCCACTGCGCTCCTGGACAGCAGAGCTGAAGATGTTTGGCAAATAGCACTTCAGCACATTGGTCCTTGAGGGCCCAGGCCCTCCATGTGACCTTCTTTACAAAGCTTTCCCTCATCCCCATCAACTGAACTCTCGAAAGCTGTTTTGGGTGCTCTTATCCTGGAATGAAAAAAGGGGAAGTGTGAACTATGTTTGGAGCTGCAAGAGCTGTGAGAGGGACACGCATCCTGAGAACGTCCTGGGCTACAGGCTGCTTGTACAGGTGGCATATTGGGGTGCCACATGGAGGCACAGAGAGGTTCAGTAACTTCCCCAAGGTCACCAAGTTACCAAGTGATGGAGCAGGGACTCAAACTCAGGCCATTTAATTTATAATAACATGCATCCTTTGGTTTTTCCTTTGGGAGCACTTAGATCCCAGTAGGCATGGAGTCACAGCCCAGAAGAGGCCACTAATACACACCCAGCATCCCGGGAAACACTCTTGGGAGGGAAGCCCTAGAGTGGAAGAGCGCCCTGCCTTGGAACGTGGGGTGGGGGCCGAGCCTGAGGGCTGCTTCCTGCTTCCAGTCCCTTCCTTGATGTCTCTCTTTCCTTTATTTAAAACCTGTGGTTATGAAGGCTCAATGTCATTTCCTCATAGGGGGGGACCAGGAAGTATTAGGACACACTCTCCCTTGCCCTTACTTTTTCTGGCTAATTGAGGTGGCAATGGCAGTGATTTCAACCCTACCTCCCCTCACAAGGTGGGGAGCATCTCCTGCCTCCAGACTCTCCCCTCCACGGCGGATCTGGACTTCTTTCCTGACACTCCCCACCTTCCCCTTTGAATTCAGGAAGTTGCCTGCATGCTTGCCCTTCTCCTGAGAGAACTAAGAAGTTGAATGGACGAGAGGGCATCTCCTGCCTCTACCCCAAACTGAGCCCAGGGCCTGGCAGAGGATCAGCCCAGCCTGGACTCTCACATGTTATTGGTTGGCTGAATGTTGTTAGCCGCAGAGAAGGAGGGTAAGGCCCAGGCTGCTATTTTTTAAAAGCCCTCAAGGTGATTCTAACAAGCCCCAGGATGGAGAAACTCTGCTGTCGTCCAACAGCCTGATTTCAAAGATGGGAGAGACAGGCCCAGAAGGAGGAAGGGACATTTGCCAGAGCCTAATTAGGGAGTGACGAGGTGGTGACTAGAACTTCAATGTGCCTTTATCTCTGCTCCTTCAAAACATTGTGCTTGCTGGGACCGAACTCCATCTCTGCACCCAACACCTAACACTGCGCATGGGTACCAAATACAATGGGTGTGGGATAATAAATTAATGTGGTTTTCAATTATGTGCAACATTTTACTTAATTTTTATTTAAAAATTGTTCTGTACCAACACTGTTTAATGCTTTATAAACATTTAACCCTTCAAACAACACTTTATGGTTGTAAAGTGTTTTCCCTCATTTTTATTTGAAGGCATGGAGGCACAGAGAGGTTCAGTAACTTTCCCAAGGTCACAAAGCTACCAAGTGATGGAGCAGAGACTTGAACTCGGGCAATTTAATCTAACCCTAGGATCTGAATGCATAATGGCTACTCTGCTGTGTCTCATTATTCCTGCCGGGAAGGCCCCTTACCACTTTGATTCTGACAGCTCAGCTCAGAGTTCAACAGCCTCTTCTAGGCCCACTCTCTTCTTTAAACAGTGCCCGAGACTTTGTACCCGATTCCCTTTTCAGTCAAAACTTACCTGTCCTGTGCCCCACCACCTTCCCGCAGGGACTTGCTCTCTACAGATCTGATAACTTCCAGGAGAGCTGGGAGGTGCCAAAGATAATTATTTTCAGTTTGACAGTTTTACCCAAGGCTGGCCCTGGAGCAGAAAGTACACCAGCGTAGAAGTAGATTCGGTGCAGGCGGCTCAGCATGTTGCAATGCAAATGTGCACAACTTGTGCCATCCTATTTGCAGCAACATCTTCTAGGGATTGACCTCAAAGCACCCAGTCAAGGCCTTGTTTATTTAAAATGCCACGGGCTTCTGGGAGGCATGAGAAACTGCAAGCATTCTGTTGTCTCACAGCAGTCACTTTGGAACTGGCAAGTGTCCATTCCATCTGGAGCCCTCAGGGGCATGGCGGGGGTGAGGGTGGGGGTCTGATCAACTGCCCCTTTCAGCACAGAATGTTTCAATGGGAATGTCATCTGGCTTGTGAGTGGCACTTTCAAAAGCCAGGTCTGCCCTGGAGTCCCTGGACACAGCCAGGAGGCCACATTAAGGAGAAGCATCTCTGGTGGACAGGGGTGGCATGGACATGTTCAGCTTCTACAGCTGACACTCTGAGTTGGGCCCAAGAAGACGCCTGGGCAATGGGGACTCTTGTCACAGATTCCCAATGTGGTGCTCTCTCCCCAGAAAGAATTCCGAAAAATTCCTGAGGATTAAAAAGTGCATTGTGATTGTGCTGTTTTCAAAAAGAAAACCCCCAAATTCCCAAATGATATTCAGGTGTGAATTTATCACTCCTCTGGAGGAGGGGCAGTGATACCAAGTTGGGAAAAGATGAGGAAAAAAGAGAAAGGTGAACTTAAAGGGAATGTTCCCCATTCTGGTTTGAGGGGGAGGGAAGTTGGCCAGAGGGCGCCTTGCTCTGGCCTGAAGGCGCCACGAGATGGCAGCATTTCTGAACATTCCAGATGGGCCCCGGGCGGCCCCTCTGGGCACTGGGGGCCTTGGCCCTGAGTCAGGAGCACATCCTCCCTTATGTTCAGGAGGATTAAGAGTCCTGACTCAGGATGCTCTTGTCTACAGCCAGAGCAGAAGGGCTGGCTTTCCATGGCGCAAGTTCAGCTGTTTCAACAAAATCAGCCTTGAACCCAAGTGCCTGTTGGCCAGTGGCCACGTTGGATGTGGGCTGCACAGTCTTAGTTTCTCTGAAAAGTTAATGCTTATTTGGCCAGAAGTCATGTTCAGACTAAGGAACTTTTCGGCACTTTAGAAAGTCCATCCCTCTAGCCTTGGTTTGCATGCCTCGGGGAACTTTGTCTATGCTGTGTGGTCGGACACCGATGCCGCGTCCAGGCCCCCACCCCCGCTCCGGAGTCTGCACCCATCATTTGATGTGAAATAACAGACATCGTTGCTATGAAAGCTCCTCCTGGTATCTGACTTATATAGCCCATTCATTCATTCTCTCACTGACTTTTAAAAAAATATTTAGCATTTTCTGTGAGCCAGGCATTCTTCTGTATTCCAGGGATAAAGAATGCCCCGTTCTGCCATCACAGTGCTGGTATCTAGTGAGGGGGTAGAATTAATCACAATTATAAAACCTTCTGTGCAGGCAAAGTGTGGGAGCTTATGGCGTGAACCCTAGAAGGCTCCCTCCCTTATCATCTGTTGACCCTGGACATGTTTAGCCAGGAACCTTTGTGTATGATGTCTGAGATTTTGCATGTGGTAGCCATGAGGACTACAGAGTGAATGCGCACTGTAAACCCCAATGGAGGGCTGCCTGCTATTTTGGTTACTGTTTTGCACCTCACAACACTAAGGCAGGACAATCACGTGGACCACACATGCAACTGATTGGGGCAGCCTTGGCTTGACCTCTCAGAGTCCCCGTTTCCTCATCTGTAAAAGGAAATGATAATACTAACCTCTCATCATGGACGTCATGAGATTAAATGAGGTATAGAAGACTGGTAAGCACCTGGTACCTGGTGTCTGTTGCTATTACTGGTCTAAGTAAGATCAATTAAATATCAAAGCTAAATATAAAGGATTGAGTCTGCATTTGGAATCACAACGAAAGCCACAGGGTGCCTGCTAAGGTGTGTGTTTGTCTAATTCATGGCCATGATCATCTAGTAACTCCTTCCTCATCCTACGACCTGAAGGAGTTGTTCAGAGTGAAGCCGGCCCTGTGTCAGTGTGGTCAGCTGCTGCCCCTGATCATTCAAGCTGTGGCCAGTGCCCATCTCTACATACCAGTAAAAAGGATTTGTCCGACCTGTCTAGCCAAGGGAGGGAGGGAGACCACCGCCTTGGCAAGTGACTTCCCCGGTGGTGGTTTCTGGTCTTGTTATGGGTTGCCGCAGGGCAGCCCCGAGACACAGGCCCTCGTGTTAGCCTCCCTAGTTTACAGATTAGGAAATGGAGGTCACTGGTCACACAGCAAGTATATGATGGAACCAGGCTTAAGCCCAGGTCAGTCTGAGTCCAAAGCCTGAAGGCTTCTCATAGTACAAAGCTGTCTTAAGTGGTTTGATGGAATAGACTAGAATGTTACACGCTTACTTTGTCCCTAGGCCAAAAAGAAGTACTTAAATGCTTGTTGAATTGGGCCGATGCAGTTCAAACAAGCCATCTGTCACCTCCACCTGTGGACAAACAGAGCTAAAAATTATGAAATGGATATTTTGCAGCTTACAGGGTGCTGTTAACTTCTGTGCAGACCACCCTCTACCACCCCTAAGATAGCTAAACTGGGCAGGTGGATTACATGACTGTGAGACAGGGGTCCCTGAGACCTCAGCCCCCTTCCAGCTCTATTCCCAGTTCATCCCAAGTCAATCAAAGATGAAGTTAACCCAGTTCAGGGTCAGGGCCGTAAGTCCTTAAGGAGGGAGGGAAACCTACTGTCTCCAAAGAGCTTCCTTTACTTAGCAAGACAAGAGTGCCACCAACCTTCTCTACAGAGCTAAGGAAGGTGAAACAGCCCAGAGGGCGGAGTGCACCCTTAGCCCACGTGCTGTGCTCTGCTCCCCTTGGTTTTTAGGACATCCTGGCAGAGCAGTGATTGAAATGGTTCTCAGATAAGGAAAAAGTTATTACCATAATGCTTGAGGTTTGAGGTTTGGGGGCCAGTGAAGTGTTGAGTATGGCTTAAACAGCTAATTTATTTTTTTCTCATTTGGTGATTTGTAGTAGACATCTGATGTTTCTGCCAGCTTAGCGTCCGTCTCCCCCTCTTCTCAGAAGCAACCTGAGTTTTCCTGGGGGGACCCTCCTGCCTTCCTCTCAGTCTTCTGGTGAGTCAGGTGGGTGTGTGTCTTCAGCCAGACCCAAAAAGAATCCCTCCTGAGGTCTGGCTGGGATCTGCAGACAACACACTGTCTTTCAGCAGAGGCTGTAAGCTAGATGCCCATCAGCCTGTGACTGCTGGTGGCCATGTTGCCACCATATGGGGACAGCCACCTGAGACCAAAGCCAGCCTTCAGAAAGAAGGAGAAGAAATGGTGAGACGAAGATCCCTGATGATGCCTTTTTTTTAATCGATGGAGATTGATTGAAGGTATAAACGCCAGGTTACATTGATTGCATTTGTAAAGTAAGATTTTTTTTTTTTTTTTTTTTTGAGACAGAGTCTTACTGTCTCCCTCCGTAGAGTGCTGTGACATCATAGCTCACAACAACCTCAAACTCCTGGGCTTAAGTGATTCCCTTGCCTCAGTCTCCCAAGTAGCTGGAACTACAGCTACCCAATACAATACCCAGCTTTTTTTGTTGTTGTTGTCATTGTTGTTTAGCAGGCCCGGCTGGGTTTGAACCCCCAGCCCCAGGGCATGTGGCTGGTGCCCTAACCACTGAGCTACGGATGCCGAGCCCTGATGACTCAGTTGATGAGCTGGATTCAACCATGGACTTTCCCAGTTAGGCGAGTCAGTATATTCCTTTTGCTATGGATGCAAGTTTGAGCTACGTTTCTGCGTCTTCAATCTGAAAGCATCCTATATAATGTAGAAACCTGTCCCACACAGATCAGTAAATTGTGTACTGAGACTATAATGCAAATTTGATTTGAAATTTATTTGACATTTAATATCATTCATGATTGTTTTATGCTGTAGATATAAAAGATGTAAGATGTAAAGATACCATGCCTAGACTATCTCGTGGAAAAATAAACAAAGCTGAACAAACTTACTCCTTAACATTTTCCAATAAATCACGGAGACCTGCTTCTCCGGAGTCAGAAATATCTAAATGTCAATTCTAGCTCAGCTCATTGCCTTGGACAACTGTCATTACTGTCTTGGGCTTTGATTTTTCTCACCTGCAATAAAATAATAACAAGAGTAGCTATATTATTGGGTCATCATGGAGAATTAGCTGAAAGAATACTAGCCAGCCTCATCACACAGCTGTGAGAGGGGCGGAGCCATGGCTTGCCTTGTTCAAGTCCCACAAACTAGTGAGAGTCAGAGCTCTGGTCTTCCTCTGCTATCTGCCCTGTGTACCAGCTCTGGAAGCTACGAGAGGTTAATTTGTCTGACGTTCCACCTCATAATAAAGCACACGCCCTGAGACATAGTAAATCTTTAAAAATGTTAAGGAGAACAAAGAGAAACAAGAATGTTAACTGGTTGGCTGTGCATTTCAGGGCAGGGCCGTGTCTGCAGTAATGACTGCATGAAGGACACTTGGTTTGAGAATCTCTCCCGTCACTAACCTGACCTGAGCTTTGGCAAGGTGCTTCCTTCTCTGGTCTTTGTTTTCTCCCATGTACATCAAGGAAGTCAGAGTTGTTGGCCCCAAAGGCCTGTCCACTGTAACTATCTATTGGCCCTGTAGTCAGAGTCATTTCTCCCCACCCAAGTGACTGAAGCTGCCCAGCTGGATTTAGTGAGCCTTAACACACCAGGGGGCTGCGGGGGGGCCTCTGTTCTCCCTGCCCCTCGCCTGAAGGTGTGAGCCCAAGGCTACATCCTTCCGGCTCCACCCTGCCTCCAGAATGGGTCTTCTCTCTGAAGTTTTCCATCTTTCTCTAACTTAGTCCATTTCCAAGGTTAAGGAAGAAGAATGTGACCAAAATCGGCCAGCTCCAAACCACAGCAAGGAAAGGCCAGGCCTGGCCCTTTCTACATGTTGAATTTGCCTTGTTTCTATGACCAACTCCCAGATGCTTTTCTGATCACTTTAAAAATGTTTATTACATCTGAAAATACTTCTGAAATGGCAACGAATTCTCCCAGAAAATAAATAAATATTTTGATGAGTTAATTGTAAATGAATCCAAACCATATGGATTAAATTTCCCCTGAAATACACTCAGCATTAACCATTAAAGGACAAATGCTTAGGAACAGCGTGGGATGGGGGCAGGAAGGGTGGAAAGACTGGGTCCAACTAGGACCGTCCTCTGTACCCCTGAGCCACAGGCTATTTGTTCCATTGTACGTACCCTAAAGTCCCAGGCCCCCTAACTTGCTCTCAGCTTTTAATAAATGAACGGGTAATCTCAGGCTGGAATTTAATGAGACCTTGGAGGAAAAATTCAAGCAAGCAGGGACCTCTTGTTTTGGCCACCCTTGCTGTGCAAGTGTCTCTTTGAAAAGAGGCAGGCTCACTCAAGGTGGTAAACAACCTTGAACAAACAAGTTGATGTGCCCATTCAAAGGACATTTACTGAGCACCTAATTTGTGTCAGAAACCACAGAGTAAGGGGAGGCAAAGAGGAATAAAACAAAGACAGGGAAAGTAATGAGAGCAAAGAGCCACCCAGTCCATGTTTCTGAAGGGGAACATGACTGTGAAGTAGCAGGAGGGCACCCCTGACAGAGGGGTGCCCTCCTGCTACTTCACAGGGGGTCAGTTTTGCTTTTGATGACACCAGGCTCTCTGCTGAGAGGCTTTCAGAACAGTTTGAGGCTATTTTTCCCAAGGCTTTGGTTGACTCTGGGAACATTCTGGAAGCCAGATGCTTGTTCGTCAGACCCCAGCTTCTCCTACCCAAGCACCAAGGCAGTCTCTTGATTAGGCTCCGTGTTCAGCAAGATGCTGAAGCTTTTGTTCTATAAGATAAAGTGTTCCGGGGGTCAAAATATTTTCAGAATTGCAGAGCTAAAAAAAGTTAAATGGGCTTTTTACTGCAGGACTTCTCAGAGCCTTTCTTATGCTAATGTGTACTGTAGCTCTCTAAAACCACTTTGATCTCAGAATCTTACTTGCTTCAGATCCTTATAACTGCTTGTTGTTTCTGGGGACATAGCTGAGGAAAGCTGTCCTAGGCAGTGGCTCACTCTATAACTTTGAACAAGCAAGTTAATTTGTTCACTCAAAGAACATTTATTGGGCACCTAATTTACATCACACTGAAAAGTAATGGGGAGGCAAAGAAAAGTAAAACAGAGTCCCTTCCATGAAGATCAGCTTTTCTGACTGTGCTGTCTCAGTCATGATCACACTTGTTTTTCTGTTTTTCAAAGACCTGAGCGAGGACAATGAATTTGAATTTGGTATTTGAGGTCTTTTAAGGAAATACATTGGGGAAAACCTGCAAAGACATTTTCAAGTCTCCTGCAGAAGACTTTCAGGTTGACATAATATGCATGGACTAAACTGTCTTGCCAACAGCCTGAGTGGTTGGAAGAATGTGGCTAAGCTCGCAACTGCAAGTTGTTGAGGAGGTGGGGGTGATCTTTAAGAATTATCCATGAATGCTTGTATGTCTTTTCTACTTTAAGCCTGGCCTAATTCTCTTTTTTCCTTACAGATTCCATCTTTGGCACCAGCACTTTCTTCTTTTATTTTTTGTTTTTGTGCCTCTCTTAGACTAAAGACAATTTGCTTCCTCATTGTTCAACTCCACCTACCCCAAGCCTCTAATACCTTTCTAAAAATGTTCAATCACCTGCTCTGATTACTGGTTTTCTGCAAGTGAACATTCCTGGGGGCAACTGGACTTTATTCGGCCTTTTAAAAGCTGGGTTTTAGGGGCAGTGGACTATTGTTTTATAGGAAAGGGGGAGAGAGCCCAGTGTCTGACCTCTGGCAGCCTTCATGGAAGGGTTTTGAGTTCCTATGGTTAAGGGAACAAGGTCCATCAATGAATGAGCATTCAAGATAAGGTGTGGAAGAGCACAGAACCTGGTACTCGGTGAGGCTCTGGGGACAAGCAAAGCCACATCTGCATGTGCCCAGGAAATCTTCCATATCTCCACCCAGAACCCAGAGACACCCCGGCCTCCAGAGTTTGGAAACCATGGGCACAACTGGAGACAGGATCCTTAGACTAGGTAAGACCACTCCCTCCTGACCATTGTAAGGCTTCTTTGAGAGCATTCTTGAGGTATGGACAAGTACAAATCAGTGGAGAGAAGAAACAGGGTGTGATGCCAGACTGGATAGTGGCTACTGGATCATCTGCTCTGTGAGTGTAGGGGCCCACTCAGCTGTGCCCACCGTTACATCTAAATATCTACTGCAGCAGTATCGAGCACGTGGGATGTGTTTCCTTACTGCATGGAGGAATACTGACAGGCAAGGTGCTGTCAGGGGCTGCCCATAATTGCATGGAAATGTCTTTAAGAGGTCTTATTTCCAGCAGTCAGCATGATGAGATCTTGTGTGTCCTAATGTTGCCCTTCAAAGTGATCATGACCTAGTTTATTTCCCAGGACACTGACATCTGGGAGATCTGGAATACATAGACTTTCTCAGCCATGTCAAGGGTTTATCTAGTCGGTTTAAATGGGCCGAGCAGGAACTGAATTGCATGTCTGCATGTTACAGAGGAAGCAGATTTTGGAAAGGGAAGAATTTTTTTTCACAGAGTCCATCAAACAGCTGGTGCTGATGTCGCAGCTTGAGAAAGATGAAGCCTGTGGCCTGCTTAGTCATTGCAACCTCCACTTACAGGTCAGGTTCACGTGCAGATAGATGATGGTCTTTCTCTAACCAAAACGTTATCTTCCCCAAAATACTAACGGCTGGAAAATTACAGTAAGCAATTTAAGATCTTGAAGAAAAAAATAAGGTTTGTAGCAGAGGTTATGAGCAAGCCTATGAATGCTCTTAAAAATGCATATAAGAGAAAATACGCCCCAAACACATAATCTGACAAAGGACTAATGTGTAGAAAATATTATTTTTAAAAAATTCCTCAATCCTAGAAACCAAAAAACAAAAATACAATCTAAGTAGAAAATGGGAAAAGGTATAACAGACATTTCACCAAAGAGGATATATAGGCAAACACATATATGAAAAAAATGTTCAATATTATTAACCATTAGAAAAATACAAATCTGCCATGCATGGTGGCATATCCTAGCACTCTGGGAGGCCAAGGAAGGTGGATTGCCTGAGCTCAGGAGTTTGAGACCAGCTGAGCAAGAGTTGAGACCCCGTCCCTAACTAAAAGTAGAAAAATGAGGTTGGTGTTGTGGCAGATGCCTGTAGTCCTCGGTATTTAGGAGGCAGGAATTTTTAGGCACTTGAGCCTAAGAATTTGAAGGTGCTGTGAGCTATGACACCAAAGCACTCAGGGCAACCGAATAAGACTCTGTCTCAAAAAAGGAAAAGAAAAATACAAATCAAAACACAGTGATATATCACTAACACCTACTAGAATGGCTAAAATAAAAATAAGGAGCAACATAACATGCTGAAGAGGGTGTGAAAAAATGGGATCATTCATGCATTGCTTGCAGGAATATCCACCCTGGCAAACAGTTTGGCGGTTTCTTCTAAAACTAAACATGCCATCACCACATGACCCCGTAACTGCACGCTTGGGCATTTACTCACAGAAATGAGAATTTACATTCACACAGAAACCTGCACACAAGCATTCGTAGCCATTTTGTTCATGATATGCCAAACCTGAAAACAACCCAGATGCCCTTCAAATAGGTGGACAGTTAAGCCAACTTCAGTACATCCACACCATGGACTGGGTACTCGGAAATATAAACGAACAACTGAGGCACAGAACAATCTGGAAGAATCTCCAGAGAATTACGTTGAGTAAAAAAAGCCCATCCCCAAAGGCTACATATTATATATTCCATTTACATAACATTCCTGAAATGACAAAACTGTAAAAATGGAGAACATATTAGTTGTACACAGAGGTTTGGCGTAGGAGGTCAGGTGGGGCAGGAGGGAGGAGGGTGAGGTTACAAAGGGCAAGAGGAGGCATCCTTGAGGTGCTGGACCTGCTTTGTGTTTTGACTGGGATAGTGGGCCCAGGAACCTACATGCGTGATTGCAATGTCTAAAACGAGACACATGTTAACAGCGAGGGCCAAGACCAAGCCAAAATGACACCTCCCCAGACCTGACTGTGTGGAAAGCTGGGGCACAATAAGGGAGAGGTGACACCTCCAAAGACAGCCTTTGTCTTTTTTGATGGCTAACTTTAACTGTCAGAGGGACTTTTCGCTTAGGAACACTTAAATCCTCAATGAGTGGGCTGTGGTTTTGGAAAAGGCGTATCAAAGAAAATATACATGTGTTATTTAAATTTTTCCCAAGGAGAATAATCTTGGGGGAGAAATGATTAAACAGACCTGGAGATGACCTAGGGCTGAGCGAGGAATACACCAACAAGGAGTGGCCAGACTATTTGCAAAAATGGAACTTTGACCCATGACGTGCAACCACCTCTTATCTACAGCAAACAACCCAGGAGGCCAGTCTGCTGACAGTCCACTTTGCAGGAAGCCGGTTTGCTGTTCCTAGTGGTAATGCAGGAAGTGAAACAATAACTCCTGTAGGGATCGACCCCAAATGGCCAGGGCTTGATTAATAACTGACAGTTTCCCTAATTGTGGCCTCCACTTTCAACTTAGGACAACCAGAGAAAGCCACATGTGCCTCCCAACCTATCATGTAAGGTACCCCACTTCTGGTTAGCCCACCCACAGCTCCCCCCAGCCCACAGCCTCCAGCTGGGACACACCGGAGGCCTCCTTTTCCTACTACAAAGCTCTCCCATCCCTCTGCCTTCCTTTGAGTTTCTGCCAAAATGCAAGTGATCATGGCCGACTCCCTTGCTATAGCAAGTGCAGAATAACAGCCTTTGCTGTCTTTATTTGGTTAATTTTTGTTTATATCCCCACACCTTTCTAAATATTTGTGGAAAAAACAATTTCAAACAACTAATGGAGTTGCCTACTTTCCTGGCAGGTGACTGTCAGCTGCTCCTTTCCTTGGCCTGTGAGGAAGACTCCTTTGCAGGTGCCTCCCCAGCTTGTGCTGTGATGACTCCACTGGAGTCTAGAAGAGGCTGAGTGACAGCATCTGGGCCCACTGAGTGGGGTACGGGGAGGGGACATAGCAATTGTTTGGGGTCCGTGTCCCCTCTGCTTGCCTCATGCCCTCCTGATCTCCTGCGCCCATGCTGGGCTGGTTGTTAAATATTTTGGCCTCCCCACTAAATTGCTACTGTCCTCCTGGTCTAATTCAGTACTGTGTTTCTTACTGAAAATTACCACGGAGGATGAAGAATCAAGGGCTGGCTTCTCATCTTGGCACTCACTGGCAGGACAGACCACATCCCCTCCCTGGTCCTGTCACTGCCACTCTAATGGGAGGGCTGGACTGAGCAATATCTCAGGTTCCTTCATATCTCACCCCGCTGAATCGTCCGTCCCTCGTGCGTGTTGAAGGACCACCCTCGATGGGCCCACCCGTCAGAGAAGGAGGGTGAACTGAGCAAGTAAGTGGCACTTCCACCGCCCAGCCAAGCAGAGGCAAATCCGGGGCTGAATCAAGTTCCTATTTTCCCGGATCTTTTGCTCCAAATGGTGCCCTTTAGGCACCGTCACCCCTGGAGCCAGCACACCCTTCATTAAAATTCACAGTTCACACACTTGATTCCCTAGGGAATGCGTTTTTAAAATTGAATGAATCCAGAGTTCACGTATGTGACCTGAAGCCCCCCACCCCTACCCATCCCTCCCCTTACGAAACCCATTCTCATCGCATGGCATTAAAAACAAAACAAAACAAAATCCTGGCTCCCACTTAGAGGCCTAAGTCCTGGGGAGCCAGAGCAGAGGAGAGGTTGTCTCCTCTAAAGTTCAGAAATAAAAATGACTTCTCCTTTCAGCCGTTGTTCCCTGATGTGACTCTGTGATCAGTATCAAATGCTCGGTAGCAAGGATTTCTGTAGAGCTTTCTCAGCTAAAATAGATTTAACCTGCCCGTTGCTCTTTGTTCGAGAACAATGGCTGTAACAATAAGGAGCTGCTATATTGTTCAAGCATGAATAGTCCCAATTCTAGATATTTGCTGTTGGGCCCTGTAGATTACCTGCAAAGAATGTCCGGCTCCCTCCGTGGGGAAAGGTTAGGCTACAGGCGAGCGGTCCAGGCTGTTTTGCGCTAATGAATCAATAGGGGCCTGCAATTAATGATGTCTCATTTCAAATGGTAGGGAGTCACCTTTTGAAATGGGGTCTGTTTTCTCCTCCAGTCTAATTGCACAGCCCAGGGTGTCTCCAGTTTGAATGGGTCAACGTGGTGCATGAGCAGAGGTTAGGAGGCTGGCAGGAAGGAGCAAAGGGTGGCAGGAGAGCTTTCTTCGGAGGCTGACTGGGTGAGCTCTGGAGGAAATGAAACCCACATGTGTGTCATTAGCATGTGGTGGGGAACCGGGCAAACAGCAGGGCCACACTGCAAGGGCAAGAGTGTCTTCTGAGTTTTCTATCTCGATTTTTTGGCTGGGCAAGCTTCTCACTGTGTCGCTACAGAATGGGTGTTCGAGGGCCCATGGCTGGTGCTGGTGGGAGAACAGAACACCACAGGCTTTTGGTCCAGCAGCCCTGAATTCCCATCAGTAACCAGCAGCGGGACCTTAGGCAAACTGCTTAACCTCACTGGGCACCCTTGTCTCATCTGTCAGACAGGAATGTCATCACCTCCCTGCAGGGGCCTTGCAAGGAAAACATGTTCTTGTAGGGACTCAGTAACAGGCATGGCAGATGTTGCTAGCTGACCGTTACCCAGCATTCCTTCATCCTTACCAAGAAAATCCCATTTTTGTTCAGGGAAGCAATGTAGTCTAGAATAACCCTATTTCCTACTGTCCCTCGTAGTTGGAGTGGTTGCATGCCGCAGTTCTGATCAAGCAAAAACTAACACCTGCTAGGTGGGGCTCCCTGGGAAGCTATTGTTTCCTTGATTTAAAGAAAGCAAATGCGACAAGGCTTTGTTCTTCTTCCTTTGTTTTCTTCTGAGCCCTCTTCTTCCTTCCTGCAATATAGTCATGATGCCTGGAAGCCCAGGAGCTGCTATCTTGCCACCCTCAGGACAAACTCCACACATGCTAAGGCCACTGGGCCAGAAGGATCTGGGGAGCCAGAGGTGTCCACGCAGTCACGGAGCGGCCTTGCCAGGACCCTTGTCAAGTGGGATCTATAAATCCCCATGTGAAGAAGTCACTCTTCCTTGAGCTTTCTCTTGCACGCTGCTGGGCACAGTCTCTAAATGACACCTGGGGATTATATTTCTTCAGGCCAGCAAAACCAGGCCTTGGAAACTTCCCTGGGCACTGACTAAGGTGAGGGCCAGGAATACACTGGGAGACATATCCCCAGGCCGCTGATATTTTAGGACCTCAGCACTTCTCCCTTTATCTGTCAGCCCACACACCTGAGCCTTTCTATTTACATAGGTTTTCTTGCTTATTAGTAAAGCAGGATTTCTGGGGAAGTGGAGTTAAATTAAGGAAGATCAGAGGCAAAGATAGTCAAGGCACTATAGAAATACCTGCCTGCATCATATAAGATACTAGAGTTAATCAACTCCAAGAACAAAGGCAGTGCCTGAACGCAAAAACCGCCTGCCAGAGCTGACTACAGCAACCCCGCTGAGTTCAGGAGGTAAATATGGGAACCAAGGGGCCAAAAATAATAATGATAATAAAATTTTAAAAGCTTCTTCCCTAATAAAGAAGGCTTTGCCTGAATTCTCATCCTCTGGAGAAACAGCCAAGAGTATTGGGCTATCCAAAGAGACTTCAGTGGAAACTTGGGAGAAGTACAGGCATGTCTTAGCCAAGGCTATTGGGGTGGGGCCCTCTGACCCAGTGGGAGACCTAGAAGGGAGCTCCCTCTTGACCTTGGAAGGTCAAGTTGCTGTAGCTTAGATGCTGCCTCTCCAGGAGGATGGTGGGGTAGGAGTGAGTCACAAATGAGCTAATCACCATTAATGTGTCGGCTGAAACTGCCAGTCTGACATCCCTCCTAATGGCTGACAAATGTCAGGGTGACTTGTGTGCTTTTTTTGTTAATTAAATTGGTTAATTAGGTCCCAGAGGCCTAGCTGCTAATTATGAGCTACAGCCGAATATGAGTTTAAAAAAAAAAAAAAGATGCAAGGAAGTTAAAACAAAAGAGAAAATACACGCGCACACACACACCCACATACCCCACTCCACAGTGTTCTTTACAATCTGTACTGCTACCTTCTCTTAATTCCTGACCTGCCACATGTTACTACCTTCTTGATGTGTTTCAAAAAAAAAAAGAAGAAGGCAAGAAAAACTCCAATTCTGCCTTTTTCCACAAGGAGCATCTGCTCCATCAGTGCCTCGTTCATTAATTTTCTGCCAATTAGCAAGGAAGAAAAAGGTAGAGAGGGAAGGAGAGGAAGAAGTCCAGATTTGCAGCCTAATGTGTTACCTTGTGAAGACAGTGTCTTCAAAAGCCGCACGCTCCCTCTTGTTTGGGGTAAAAGGTGGTAACAGTCAAACAAACTCGGCAGTGACTCCATGACAGAAAAGTTTCTGAAAACTTGTCCAGAATTATGGAACAGGCCCCAGACACGGAGCAGTCTACCTCATCCCACTGAGGAATAATCTGCCTTAATGGTCAATAAAGTCACTTTCAGCTCATGGAAGACCTTGAAATTTGGTGCTGCTGGTGATTAGCTCCACAGAGTACCTCGCAGCAGTCAACTACACAGGGCTGGCATTGCCTGGCTCCAGTTCTCACTTGCATTTAGGGCAGTGAGGCGTTGGGAACAGTAGAGGCATTCTCCCCATTAGGGGAGAACATTGGAGGAAGTTGGATCTTCCAGCTTCACACCTCTGGTTCACACCATTTCTGGGAGCTGGGAAGCCCCAACTTACTGGTTGATGTTCTTTGGTTGGTGGGAAGAGGGAAAGAAGCTGAGGTGGGGGGAGAGTCGAGGGAAGGAACTCAAAGGACCTTTGAGGCAGAATCGTATTTTCCAGTCTCTGAAGTTCTGCCTGCAAGATTTGGACTCTTAGGTCAAGCTGTCACAGCCTTAGCACTCCTCCTCCTGGAGCCCTGGGCTAGAAGAGTCTGGGACTTTGAAAACACGCGGCTCGGGGACTTCAAGAATGGGTATCACTGACCCAGGCGCTGCTTGGAGCAGCCTTCCCCTGATGGATTTAGGTGAACTTGACTCTGGCTGGCTTTGGCCCCTCTACTGTTCCCAATGCTTCTATTCATAAGGGTCCTGCCTTCTGCAGGGCTCTGCCTTCCAAGCTCCAGCTCCTTCATCCCCCTTTCCTCGCCCCCTTCTAAGATCACTCAAAATTTAGACTGCCTCACCTGACTTCTGGCCAAGAGTCTCTGAGACAGGGCTGTGGCGAGCTCAAAGGTGAAAGGAAAGCTGCACGTTTTTCAGCGATTCCACAGGACTCTGCATGTTTAGTAGCAGCTGTGTGTGTGTGCGCTGAAGGGGCACCCTAGCCAGCATCAGACAGCAGTGACTGCTTGGGTTCATCCTGAGCAAAGCACCTGTGAAATGTCTTCAGGAGATCGTGGCAAAAATCCGTGGGGCAGGCAGTGAGGTCAGTTGTGCTGGGAATGGGGAAGACAGGACAGGCAGGCAATGAGGCACTATAGCCAAGAGGTGGCTCTGATTCAGGACCTGTGTTGGAGACCAGCCTGGGCAGTGTAGTGAGACCCCATCTGTACGAAAAACAGAAAAATTATCCAGCTGTGGTGGCCTGTGCCTCATAGTCCCAGCTACTCAGGAGGCTGAGGCAGGAGGATCCTTTGAGCTCAGGAGTTAGAGGCTAGAGTGAGTATGATGATACCACTGCACTCCAGGCTGGGCAACAGAATTAAGACCCTGTCTCAGGAAGAAAAAACAGAGGTGACTGTATGCTGATGACCAGGGTTCAAATCCTGTCCTTGCCATGTGCCATGGTGCAGCCTTGGATTTGGTCACTCTAATACTTGTGGAACTCATGTTTTACCTACAACATCCCTGTAATAATAGTACTTACATCCGTGGTGTCTGCAGGGAGCCAATGTCATGAGGTGCATGGCTGGGCAGAACCTGCGTGCCCCAAGCCCTCACGAACCACTGGCGACTGTTGCTCTTCTCTCTTGCTCATTGGTGAGAAACCTCAAGTCCCTGGGCACATCAGCTACACTGGCACTTGTCATCCCTATCTCTAACTTGAGAACCTTGCTTATGTTTAAAGTATTCTCAAATTTCTTTCCCAGAGTGGCATCTGCTGTTCTTTCTCAGAGACATTATAATTTTCACGACTCTGAAAGCCAGAGAGGTATCGGAATTCTCTTCAGATCCACTTTGGGCCCCGCTCTGCCCCTGGGGTCTCACGTGAGACTGAAGGAGAGGTGTGGGCCAGGAGAAAAGGGGCTACCGTATTTCATGAGACGCTAAATGGTATGTCCATCATAACCTTCATACCGTCTAGTCTGTCTCTCTTTTTTTTTTTTTTTTTAACTTCAGATTAATGTAAGGGTATATGCCATTAGGTTACGTTTTTGAGTTTGTTAGGTAACGACTGTGTTTAGTCGACGTGACTTTTACCCAGGAGGTGCGCCATACACCCCTGCATTGTACCCACTAGCTGGGAGCTCACTGAACTGCCTCCCCCTGCTTTCCCCTCTCCCCTTCTTGAATTTCATTGTGTTTTTGTCTTGTATGGGCCTGTAGTTGTTCACCTACTAGTTTCCAATTAGCATTGAGTGCATGGAGTGCTTGCTTTTCTGTTCTTGAGATACATTACTGAGGAGAATGTATGTCAACTTCATCCAGGTAAATACAAAAGATGGAAATGGTATTCCATGCTACACATATGCCACAGTTCGTTAATCCATCTGTGGGTTGATGGGCATTTGGCTTGTTCCCATATCTTTGTGATTGTGAATTGGGCTGCTATATACGTTTGACTACAAATGTCTTTGTGATAAAATGACTTTTTTCTTCTGGGTAGATATCTAGTAATGGGATTGTGGGATCAAATGGGAGGTTTACTTTTTAGCTGTAAACGGAGGATTCTCCGTTCTTTTTTCCAAAGAAAGAATCCAAAGCTGTATTGGTTTCCAATCCCACCAAAATGCATAAGCATTGCCTTGTCTCCCACACCCACACCAGCATCTGCAGCTTTGGGATTTCGAGATGTGGGCTATTCTCACTGGGGTTAGGTGGCATCTCAAGGTGGTTTTGATTGGCCACCTAGTACTTTCTGCAGAATCCCTTCTAGAAGGAAGCTACCCTCATGTGTGTCCTGAGGGAAGGGGCTATTGAAGTCCCAGTTCTCAGAACAGGGGGTCCAGGGTCTCTTTGAGTGGCCCCATTCCATTTTGGTAAAGAAACCCCACAGTTAATCACAATTTTCTTCTGTTTCGTCATCGGCTGAAGGAAAGGTGATCTGACTGCACTGAAAGGCTGTGTCACCAACTGTCCTACTCTGCCCGGGACTGAGAGTGTCCCTGAGACCAGGGGCTTTCAGCACTCAAAGAAGGAAACTTCCCATACAAACGCAGATGAGTTGGTGGCTGTTCTGGAAGGCAGTTTTGGGCTGGGGCGGGTTTGAACCCTCCACCTTCAGCATATGGGGCCAGAACCCTACTCCTTTGAGCCACAGGCGCCACCAGCAGATATAAATACATATATATATACATATATATATGTATTTTTTATGTATATATATGTTTTTTCTATGTGTGTGTATATATATATATATATATATGTATTTTTTTTTCCCCCCACAGATTTTCTTTTTCTTTTCTTTTCTTTTTTTTTTTTTTTTGAGACAGAGTCTCCCTTTGTTACCCTCAGTACAGTGCGTGGCATCACAGCTCACAGCAACCTCCAGTTCTCGGGCTTAAGCGATTCTCTTGCCTCAGCCTCCCGAGTAGTTGGGACTACAGGTGCCCGCCACAGCGCCCAGCTACTTTTTGTTGCAGTTTGGCCAGGGCAGGGTTCGAACCCACCAACCTCAGTTTATGGGGCGGGTACCTACTCACTGAGCCACAGGAAGTTTAAGACAGTCTTTGTTCTTGGGGTGGTGCTAATTCCAAACAATCATGCAAGTTAATAAACTCAGTAAAAACCTAGAGCCACAGCAGACGGGAAGGTATCTATGGGGCTCGGGGGTTGTGACCACAGAGTCGCAGAAACATTTCCCAGCCACACAGGACATGAGCTGTGGGTGTCACCCCCTTGGAAGTTGGAGCCCCACATGGGAACTTCAGAAAATGGATTGCAGCATGGAATACAGACAGTGAGAGGAGGAGATATTGAAGAGTCAACAACACAAAAACAATAAATCCAGGGTGGGGGCAGCACCTATGGCTCAGTGGGTAGGTGAGCCGGCCCCATATACTGAGGGTGGTGGGTTCAAACCCAGCCCCGGCCAAATTGCAACAAGAAAATAGCCAGGTATTGTGGTGGGCGCCTGTAGCCCCAGCTACTCGGGAGGCTGAGGCAAGAGAATCACCTAAGCCCAGGAGTTGGAGGTTGCTGTGAGCTGGGTGATGCCATGGCGCTCTACTGAGGGCGATAAAGTGAAACTCTGTCTCTACAAAAAAAAAAAAAAAAAAATCCAGAGGAGCTTTGTGGAAGTTGCTCAGAGGGGACCACGCCCGAGGAGAATCAGCCAGGGGCTTGGGCCCGGCAGGCTGCTCTTCTCAACCGGGCTTGACCTTTCGACCACAGCTTGAAGTTAAATGCCTAACCAAGCATGTTACCTCCAGATTTAATAAAATACTGCAAAAGGGAAGGAGACTCACATCTCTCCATAGAAGGAAAGAAAGACAACAAAAATTAGGGAAGGAAAACTAATATGCATTGAGCACCTGAAATATGCCATCCCACGGATTACACATTTCCATTGAATGCTGTATTTGACAGCAGAGAGGACCAGGATTTAGGAAAGAAATTAATCTCTCTAAGGTCACTCAGCTAAGAAGTGGCAGACCTGGGAACTGTAATAATAATAATTCAGTTAAAATAACCCTAATAATGGAACAATAGTTAATGTATATGAAGTGCTTCTTAGGTCCAGGTACTGGGATATCATCTTTAGTGTTAAATCCCATTTAACCCTCAGACAGCCTTCCAGATTTATACCCACTGCAAAGCCCTATAACACGTGGATAAACTGAGGGTCAGAGACATTGCACAAGCTGCTGGAGGTGCCCAGCCAGTAAGTGGCAGAACTGGGTTTGAATCTCTGACTGGCTATGTATATCACACATTTCGTTTTTCTCTCTCTCTATCTCACTCTCTCATCCTATCTATTTGACAGTGTCTCAATGAAGGCTAGAATGCCACGGCATCATAGCTCACAGCATCCTCTAACTCTTAGGCTCAATTGATTCTCTAGCCTCAGCTCCCAAGTAGCTGAGACTACAGGCCACAAGACCGGGCTGATTTTTCTATTTTTAGTAGAGATGGGTTCTTGCTCTTGCTCAGGCTGGTTTCCAACTCCTGAGCTCAGACAATCCACCCACTGCAACCTCCCAGAGTGCTAGCATTATAGGTGTGAGCCACCACCAGTGATCCAGACCGCGAATTTTTTATTGCACAATACACTTGATCCTTCCAGTTTACAAAAACATCTTTACATGTGTTACCACATTTAACCACTGAGATTGATATTTTCTCATCTTAAAACAGGGGGTCAAAAAAGGTTCTGGACTTGCCCCAACTTACATAGATTTTAAATGTGGAAGCCATGGTCCCCTGTGTCCACTGGAAAAAAAAAGATGTTCTTCCAAAATGGCACCTTTCTCTTCTTGCCCAATGGGAAGCCTCCAAAATAACCAGATCAACCCACAGGAGACCCCTGTGTGACTCAGAAGGGAAATGAAAATGGTTATTATAGAAGGCAAAGACAGCGAGAGAAAGACCCAGCCACCAGGAGCCTCCTCCCCCAGACCATGCAGAAAGGCTGGATCTTGCCTGCACGTGGAGTATTGACCTAAGGGGTATCAATGGTCCCCCGCAGACGGCCTCTCCTTATCGATAACCAATGGTGGTGCCTAAAGTTCAAACACTGCTGGACAGCTTTCATGTTTGTAAACAGTATTGACATGCTTAAGTCAGGGCCCATCAGACTGCAGGATTCCACAAGGATGGAGACAGAACATTTGGGAGATTCAATCTGGAAACAGCTAATTAAAATCAGAGCTGGGAATGAAGCTGTAATGGTGGCCAATTACTGTAAATGCCTTTCAATCCTGGACACCCCAGTACCCCAGCACAGGCTTTGCCATGCTTGTGGCCAGTGATGCTACCTCCTCCTCCTTAGGATAAAATTGGGTCAAGTGCTATCGTTGGTCTACCCCTGATGGAGCGTCTTAGGCCAGTGACCCTGCAGTTTGACAGGACTGGGTGGTCTGCAGAAGAAGACAAACATTTGACATCATGACTTTCACCCAGGGTATTCTGATGCAACTTAGGAAACAAATACTTAAACTTTTAATGGGGGGGAGGGGAAACAATAAACATATTATTATGAAGAAATATACACAAGAGCAATACCCCTTCTGAATTCCAAGAGGGTCAATTTTAAGAACAAGATTAGGCTTAGGGAGGTAGGAAGGCTCATGACAGTCTTATTTGCATTACTTGTTAATTTTAAAATGTATTCTTATGAGCTCAGAACCTGTAGTACAGTGGTTACTGCACCAGCCACAAACACCGAAGGCTGGCGGGTTCCTACCTGGCCTGGGCCAGTTAAACAACAATGACAACTACGCTTACTGTAGGCACAATCTCCAGATTTCGCATGCATTAGCGCATTTACTTTTCATTCAAACCCCAAGAGAGGGAGCAGAGGTACAGATGGTAGTAGTGCCACATGAGTTCGTTTTCTAAGAATCTTAGGATAAGGCAAACAATGCTAGCTCCATTTTTGGCATGAAGAACTAAAGTGGGGTGGGGGTGTAAAATGATTTGTGCATAATTGGAGGTGGCCACTGGCAGGGCACCCTCTCTCGGCCACATAGATGCCCTGATTTTGAAGAGGTGGGGTGTCCAGTGCTTTGTCTATGAGAGCCCTTTGGGTTGCCATCATCATTTTTATCCCCGGTTTACCAAGACCCAACATGCTTCTAGAAGCATTTTGATTGGACTTGGGAGAGAATGAGATTGTTCCCAACCTTGTACCCTCATGAAGAACAAAGAGATCAAATACTTGAAGGGGCAGAATCTGTAACAATTTATCGGGCTATTATTCTGATTAGAAGAGTTTTTCTCCAAGACAGACCCTAAGGCTGCTCTTTTCTTAACTGGTCCCAGCAAGGGCACGCTCGGGAAGTAAGCAGCCAGAGGGCTGCAGTGTGGAAACCTACCTGGGTTTCTAGGCGCGTGTGAGCCAGGGAGTGTGTGTCAGTGAGTGGTGTCATGTTCCTGGTCTTAGGTTTGCTCCAGGACTGGAATGCTTAACTCATGTGGTTTTTCAAGATTAATCTTAAGTTACAACAACCTACTTCCCCTTGGGGTATCTCATTTGCATCATTTTCTCTCCCAGAGGGTTGAAGGAAGAAAAATAATATCCGTAGCACAGCTTTGGAAATTAGCTGCTTGTCACTCAAGCGCTTGGAATCGGATTTGGATCTCATGTCCTCACTCCAGAGCTCTGGACTGGCTCCCCATTGAGCAAGAGAGGCACGTCTGGAAAAGACGCTGCTGCCAAGGCACTTGGAGGGAGGAAAGCCAGTTGTGGGCAGCTCGGGGTAACACGCCCGGGCTTCTGAGCACATCATTTATCTGCAGGTCCCCAGGCACTTTCAAAACCAGGCATGCAGCTCTCCATGTGCACCTGAGGATTGGGGTGAGTCAGCATGCCCTGTTCTCCATGCAAATGAAGGCCCATGGCTATGTCTTGGGCAAGGGAGCTTTGCGTGAGGTATTCAGGCCCCTCTGCAGTCCAGGGAAACAGCTGATGGGAAATTGACCTGGCTGGAAGGTTATTGACTAGCTTTCAGAAGGGTGACCCAATGTCCAATTTCATATTATACAAACTGGCAGAGGGAGCCCAGACAGGATAGAATCCAGTGTCTCAGGAGTTAGATCTGGGGAATGGGGCATGTTGCCGTAGTTCTTTAGACCCTGGGGCTGTGCCATCTAAAGGAGGACCCCCCGGAAGCTGAGGTTGGTGGTCATCAAAGCCCAAGGCACTAGGCTGATGGTCAGTGCTCCAAATCCAAACTGGAAGGGAAACCCAGGAGGGCAGACAGCAGCTGTGTCACAGGGTGGGACAACCGCGGTGTGATGAGGTCCCTGTGGCAGGTCGGGGGCAACACAACTCACAGCCAATCCACCTGACCAGTCAGATGCTACAGTCGTCAGCTTGACTTGGGCTGACCGACTCAGGAACACACGGGCCTAATGCCTGGATCTGGGAAAAATGAATCCACTTGGAAACGTCCAGCCCTGCCAAGACAGAGTGAGCCACTTTCTGGTGATTGAGGTGTCACTGCTAAGTGATGAGACGTGTTGGAAATGGGACCTACAGAGTATCTTCTTCAGGAAGGAATATGCTCAGCTGTGTAGTCAGAAGGAGATCTGTTTACTTCACAAAAGCCAACCTCTCTAGACAACTAATCATTACTTGATTATTTATTGTCCCAATGTGGTGATTTCCACTGCTCAACTAGACTTGGTCTTGATTAAATTTTGACCATTTACAAACCCCAAACCCACCAGAGAATCCTTCCTTAGAAAGTTATAACAGTTCCTGATTGTTAAATAAAAGCATTTAATGTTAGGCTATTAATCAAGAACGGGGTCTACCATGATGTACCCTGATGTCACCTCCCAGCATCTCCAGCCCAAAAGAAAAGCTGTGTCGGCGCACTCATCAGTCCTGGGGCCCAGAAGTCCTGCCTATATAGCACTGATGCCACTGTCCCTGGCCAGGAGCACTTCTTCCTCCATGCCTCTGCTTTTGATTTATCAAATTTCCTCTCATTCTGACCTAAAGCCTAGACTACTTATTACCACCTCCATAACCTTAAGGAAGTGCGAGGCATCTGCTAGGGCTGCCATTAAAAAGTGCCACAAAGTGCGTGATTTACATGACACAAACATGCTGTCTCACTTCTGGAGGCTGGAACTCACAATCAAGGTGTTGGCAGTGTCAGTTTCCGCTGAGGGCTGTGAGGGGAGGATCTGGTCCAGGCTCTGCCCTGAGTTTGTAAGTGGCTGTCTTTGTGCTCACAGGGACTCTCCTTGTATGCAGCACAGTGGCATCAGTGCGATATAGGCAGGACTTCTGGGCCCCAGGACTGATGAGTGCACTGACACAGCTTTTCTTTTGGGCTGGAGATGCTGAGAGGTGGCTTCAGGGTACATCATGGTAGACCCCGTTCTTGATTAATAGCCTAACGTTACCCTATTAACCCCAACTAACCCCAACTTCCCCTTTTTATAAGTGCACGAGTCACATTGAGTTAGAGCCCATCCCAATGAGCTCATTTTAACTTGATCATCTCTATAAAGATTCTGTCTCCAAATAAGGTCACAATCTGTGGTCCTACGGCAGCGGCTCTCAACCTGTGGGTCGTAACCCCTTTGTAACAATGAAAATACATCATGGCATTAGAAAGGTTGAGAACCACTGTCCTAGGGTTTTAGTACTTCAAATATGAATAGAGTGGGGAGGCAATTCAACTCATACCAAAGGCATGAGTGGTTAAAACTGAAAGAACACTATACATCATTTAGTACCATCTGCAAGGGGACATTGAGGCCCAGGGGGTAGCCTAGGGTCAACAGCGTTTGGGCAGAAACAGAACTCGCACTTGGGTCTCTTGGCTGCAGATCAGGGCTACTCCCATGATAATCATCCTATGTCTCTTCTGAGTCTTATTGGTTTCATTTCTTTATTTTCTCCATGGAGAAACCGAGGCTGGGAGAGGAGTATCTGCCTTACAGTGGCCTACTCAGCTTTCGTAAAGACTGTAGAAATCCAGTTGTGACCCTGACGCTGTCCGACTCCACTGCGTGCTCTCCACTCCAGCTTCAGCATTCTCCTGCAATGGCTTCCAAAGCCAGCAGGACTATCTCCTCATTAATCAGCATTTATTCCACACACACGTACCAAGTGCCACTGTGTGCCACCAGCTGAGACGAGAGCCTCCAAATTCACTGGGACTGGTTACTATAGAACATTTCCTTCCATGTCTCATCATCTACATGGAGTTAGGAAGGAGATTAAAGATGAACAGGCAGAAGGTGCGACCCCATGGTGCCCAGGAAGAGTACATTCTCTGGATAAAGGAAAATAGAAACAAAAGCATCAGAACTCAGACGGGAGGGAAAAGGAAGAGAAGCACAAAGGTGTTTGCGCATGAAGATTCTGACGTCATTGCCCACTCTGCTGCTTCCGTCTGAGATCGGAACGATTTGATTTGTGCTCTCAGAGAGCTAATCAGGGCTTCGTAAAGGAGAGAGATTGGTGCAGAGCCCCACCATCATCTGACCACTTGAACTGCCTTCTTCCAAGACAGCGAATGTTTTATGGAGGAAGAGCAGAGTCCTGTGCATGAGGGCTTGTTGAAGCTGATATGCTGTAAAGCAGTTGGGATAGGCCGTGTTATCCACACACCCGATGTCCCCGCTCACCCTCCTGGTCAGTGCAGGTTCAAACCTTACATTGCATTAAAAAGAAAACAAATAGTATTGCTAATTGCAACACAGCAGCTGAGGAAACTGAAGCTCAGGGAGATTAAGTAACATGATCAAGGTAAGTAAACACTCAGATCGGCTCTTTGAAGCACTTCACATGCGTTAATATTTAGTCCTTGCAACTACTGTATGAGGCGGTTGCTTTCACTTTTCCCATTTACAGATGAGGAAACTGAGGCACAAAGCAGTTAAATAATTTGCCCACCGACACGCAGATTGCCAGTCTGGGGAGAGCTCTGAGGTCGGGCATCCCAAGATGGACATTCTCTTCCCCCCATGTTCTATTCATAAAACCTCTAAAACTAGGGTTGTCTTTTAACTGATGGCATATTATAGTTGAAAAGCCAATGTTATTCTCTTCCCTAGTAGTACATAAAATAATGTGGCATCTTGAAATAGATGACATCTTACTCGGAATCAGTGAAATAGGAGACATGATTTCTTCCCTCTCCACTTCCCTGTGTCAACTTGAGATTTAAAAATGATTCTTCTTCCTGGGTGGAGGGGAAGTTCCACATAGCCATGGTCCTGCCATCATTCTTTTTCCATCCAGCCCTCTGAGTGAAAAAGCAGAAGGAGAAACTGACCAAACACGGCTAGGGAGGGTGCCAGGCAGCAGAGGGGCTGTTCCCTGGTCCTGTATAAGAGGTACTTGGAAGAGAGTGGCTCCAATCCAGCTACGTTTCTGCAAGTCAGAGCCCTGGCCAGAGAGATCCCTGTGCATGGTGCTCATTTTTGCTCCTCAGCACTGAGAGCAAGCCCGTTTTCTGTCGTGTAGAGATGCAGCCAGGAAACCCAAGTAGGAATCAGGGCAACTGCGGAAGGCGCGTCTAAGGCACTGGAGTTACTGAACAAGACACGGATCTGTGTCCATTTCTTGGGGGTGTAAATACTACCACATGTGCCTGAAGCTCTCACATCATTTAGTCTGTGCTGACATGAATCCCCTTGGAAGAGTTCACGTTTGGTTAGGTAAACGTTTCCCCTCTCCTGCCCCTCCCAACCTCTCCTGTTCTCCAGCAATATCTTGCAGATGTTGGAGTGGTCCGTGGATGGCCTCCTTTCCCACACTGAAATGCTAGCCGGGGAGGAATGTAGCAGAGCGTTCTGGCCGCCTCGGCCCTCGGCTGCACTGGCCTCCTACGTCCCCTCACTGTGTGTGGAGCCTTTGGCCACTCGCTGCCAAGTATTAAGTGCTTGTTCCACAAACCTGGTGTAGATTATCACTTTGCTATATAGATATATCTAATAGAATTAAATAGTTGGCTCCTGACCATAACAGATGTGCTACATATAATGCAATAATAATGACATTGAAACCACCATGTAATATTGAGGGAAGAGTGGAGGGTGACTTTCAGTTCTCCAGTTTGGAAGCCAAGTGGGAGAAAAAAGAAACTAGAGAAGACGGCCATTTGTTTGCACAGAGTGAGTGGCATCCATGTGCCTCAGATTCTGCAAGGGTGCCTCTCACAGCCCCGCATGCACCCATGATGTGAATGCATGGGGTGGGAATGGGAAAGGTCCTGCGCTGGAGTGGATCTGGAGCTTTTGAGGGCTGCAGTAAGTTCAGGAGAGAGAAATGCTTGCAGCTGCTCCAGTAAGGGCTGACCAATGAAATCCAGCTCAGGGGGTCAGCACATGAACAGGGGGAAGGAAAAAGTATAGATGAGAACATATGGGAATCTGGCTGCTGCCAGGCAGCCCCTGATGTTCCCAAGTAGAGACAACAGTGCTCTGTTTTGATGGATGTGCCATTCTGGGACCTTCCTCAGAATTAGGATGAGCTGGTCTCTAGAGACATCTGACTCCTAAGAGTCTATGTTCCAGGGACTACTAATCAACTAATCAGGAGACTCAGAAGGGAGTGAGCCTACAGTGAAGAATAGTCAAGCCCGATCCTGGAGTTCCAAACACTGGCAGAGCCACAGGAATGTGACTCCTTCCATATCATGGTGCTACATGGGAATCCAGGGCTTGGGTTATACTAAGTGCTTTGACCTATTGCTATCCTCTCTGCCTGTCTTTTCTTCTTCTATTGTCCTCCTTTTCTCTGCTCATCAATACAGTAACTGTATCAGTCAGTTATTGCTGAGTAACAAACAACTCCAAACTTCATGTATGGTTTATTTTTTAATCGCAAGACTGTGGGTCAGCTTTTCTGATCTAAGAGAACCTTGACTGATCTTGTCTGGGTTTGCTTACATGTCTACAGTCAGCTGGCTGATTGGCAGGGCAAAGGCTGGTCTAGGGTGCTCCTAGCTCCTCACAGTTCTGATGACCCTCCAATAGGCTAGCTATGGTAAGTTCTTACAACAGTGTCAGAGTCAGAATGGAGAACAAACTTGATTGTTCAAGGGGGATGACAGAAGTAGTCATGCACTTTTCAAGCCTCTACTTACATCACATTTGCTAGCATCCCATTGACCAAACAAGTCTCATGAGTAAGCCAGAGTTTGAGTGAGAAAGGATGGCAGAGTTAGAGGGCAAAGGACCAAGATTCAAGGAGGCCACTAATTAGGGCCATTGAAACAATCAATCTGCTACAGTGTCCTTAGAATGTTCCAGAGGTTTTCAAGTTCAAAGATTAGAAACATCAGTGGAATGGGTCAGTGACCTGCCCTAAACCCCAAGTTCTTCTTCAGTCCATCCAAACAAATAGTCATGAAGAAGTCAGGCCAGTTTCTACTTGTCTCCTCCTGAACTTCCATTTTCTCTTTCCACGTGCTGACACTTTGGGATCATTGATTCTATTCTCCCCTCACCCTCTACCCATACACTTGTGCACACAAGGCAGGCCCTGGTTCAATTTCTAAGGACCCCCTCCTACCACAGTCTCTAGTCCCAAAAGAATGGGTAAGACACGGAAAGTCTGAATGTGAGAGGAGGGACATAGTCCCAGGGGGACAAATGAGAAGTAAAATGGACATGATGTAGGCAAGAGGCCAAATAAGGCAAGGGGATCCCTGGGGTCCAACCAAGGCCAGGACAAGATGAGATAGCTGGCCCATGTAATCAGAGGAACAAAACCAAGAGTTGTGTGGTCAAGCATTCCTCACAGCACCAAAAAGATCAGTCTAGAAAAGCAAAAGGAAACAGTTATCTCACAAATATTTGTGGGCTAATTACTGGGAGACTAGTCTAAGAAACCAACCGGACAATCATTAACGGATTAGTCTGAAGAGTGTGTGGAAACAAACCAAATACTCAACCATAGGGAGATGATTAACTTATGGTACATCTGTATAACAGCACGTAATACAGTTATTTCAAGTGATGTTTTTTAAATTAAATTTTTAAAATAAAATTAATGAAATAAAAAAATAAAATTAATCAAATAAAATTTGATTAATTTTATTAATCAAATAAAATTAATGAAGGAGAGGTTCTTCATGTCATTGGAAGTGAAAAAGCATGTTACAAAACTATATGCAATATAACCCCAAAAAGGCAGTAAGCAAATATGGTTTTTAACAGTAGTCTATGGGAGATTTCTGTATCTTTAATACTTCCAATATTTCCTAGGTTTTCCATAGTGAGAATACATTTCCTTTGTGACTATAAAAATAGCTGAAGTCCTAAGAAGAGGTGAATCTTGATTTTGAAACTCCTTAAGTTACATCGTGTTCCCTTGTATATGCCCCTGCGTTGTTATTGGTGGAAATCACTGCACACTGTGTGTGCTTGGTGGTCTCTTACCTCTCTCCTCCAACAGAGTGTAGCCCATAGGAGGGCAGGGTTTCTGCCTGCCTTGTGCACTGATACATTTCCAGCACTTTTCACAGCTTTATAGACAACAGGGCTCAGGAAGTATTTATTGAACAAATGAATGAAGCTACTCAAAGGGAATTCCTTTTCCTTTCTACTGAGTCAACTAGAACATCCTGCCACATCAGTATTAACAGCACCCTAACCGATCCATGGAGACAGGTTCCAGGAGCCACCAGGAGCCTGGTTTGTGAGTACTCACTGCCTCCCGTGACTGCCACATCGTGTCACGTGCTGTGGAGGACAAGAAGGCAGTCCTTACTCAAAAGGGGACTGCAGAAGAGGGCATTTGTCAAGTCAAAGCGTACAAAGAAAGGCTTAGTTACACATGGGCTCTACTTCCCCATTGAGACACATCAGAGTCACGGGAGTCCTCCCCGCCCAGCCTCTTTAGGGCCCGGTGCGTGTTCCTGGCTCTGCTCTGCCTTCCGCCCCATGGAGCTCACTGGCATCTTGGCCACTTCTAACAACCCTAGTCCTCAGTCCTGTCCGGTGTTGTTCTTCCCTGGGCACATGGCGATAACCTGTAATCCTCTTCTTGCCTCTCTTCTGTCTCTTCCTGTCTGTCCTATTTTGGGACCCTCCCTTTCCCCCTAGAAAGCCTTAATAACAGCTAGAAAGTAACGTTAGCGGCCGGAAAGGAAAAAACAAGCCGCCAGCAACATTAGCCATGAGGAGCACATCACCATTTAAGGTCCTTGAAAGTGCCCCAAGATTCACTGCAGAGGTAAACCTACCTCTCCAGACCCAACAGTGTCCTCACCATAGGTCTTGTTGGTTTCATTATAAGTGATATTTTTCCACTACTTTTTAAAAGTATATTTGGTTAAATGATTAAGGAAAAGTACATATGTGCAGCACTTCGCTTTGTAGTGATGACGGTTACCATCAATTGAGCTCTTACTGATACCCAGACAGTGTGCTAAGGACTGAATTATTTCATTACTTCAACAAGCCACAAGTTAGTACTATTATCATTCCCATTTAATAGGTGCAAAAAACGGAATCTTAAAGAGAGCTAGCAACTTGCCCACAGTCATCCAATTAACTTCTTCTTAGGTCTGGAAGGATAACCACCACTCAGAGCATTATTTCTATGAGGAAATACACATTCCTGTTCCAGATGACAAACACACACATGCATCGGGGTGACAAACTGCTTCTTGGTGGAAAGAAGAATCAATATGTGTGACACTTTTGTCACTGCGGCAGGTACGAATTTGCAGTTTATGATTAGTTTATCCCCTCTTCTGGTGATATACCAATAGATCTTTTTTCTGGATGAATACAAATTTATGTCCCCTCCCACTCATAATGATTGGTCCACAAGGTGAATTATAATCTAAGATGAGGCAATCACCATCCTCCCTGAGGATTTTACAAATGGAACTGGAAGGAAGTCCTCCCCAGCCTCATAACTCGTCACCAAAAGGCTGTGAAGACAGAATTCCTGGAGGATACAGAGGGACACAGTCTCTTTACAAGTCAAGAGAAGGACACCAAGAAGAGAGAAGCAGAAACTAAGAGTGCCAGACAGGGGAGGAGGAAGACTGAGAACGAACCCAGTTGTCCACAAGCTCTTCTTTCAGTTTTGTGAGCTATGCCCTGAACTGCTTCCTTTTTGCAATGGAAGAAATTGAGCCTGGGAGAGTGAAGATACACACCCAGGTTATGCGTAAACTAATGGCAGAGCTGAGCCTGGAGTCTAAGTCCCTGTCTCCCAGGACACTGCTCCTAAGGACACCCCTGTGGAACAAATGCAGGGTTAGAAGGCAGAGGGAGTGGGCGAGCGCTGTGTGCTTCAGAGGCATGCGGGTGGCTCCTCCGCTGAGCTCTGCGAGGGCAGCAGCAGCGACCCAGTGGATGCCTCATTAACTGGATCCACCTGTGGGCACTTTATTTAATTATCTCAATTGGAATGGAATCAAGATGCTGGAGTTAATGTGCTTCCGCTTTCTGAGAGCTAATTATCACCTGTAGCTTGGCCCCAGGCACATACAGAAGGGTCACCAGCAGCACTGTAAATGTGTTGGCTGAGTCAAAAGCACTCTCACTTTGGTGGGCAAGGTGAGTTAAACAGGACAGAGGGTCAGAAAGCATCTGGGCCAGCCACTGGCCTCCAGAGATCAGAGTGGTGCCCTGGGTCACAACACTTCCATCACCAGGTTGGGCAAAGTGCCCAAAGTCCTGCGAACAGGAAACAAGGAGCAGTTGTTTTATGCAGCACTTACTACGTGCCAAGCCCTCTCCACTATTAGAACAAGTTCTAGGAACAGCACTGTCGGTGTTTTCACCTACACTGCAGCCTGGGAAGGTTCTGTTGGGTCAGAGAGGTTAAGTAACTTGCCTGGAGTTACTCAGGTAGGTGGCTGAGCTGGGATTAAAACTTAGGTCTGAAAAAAACAAAAACAACCAAAATACTTAGGTCTGGTTGATGTCATAGTTCAGATATTTGTGTGGGACCCCTCCACCTCCTAGTGAGTATTTGATTACCTAGAATGTGTCTCGCACTGTGATCAGTTTGGGAACAAGACATGGCCCTTTCCTTCAAGAAGCTCACATAAGGTCTTTTTGGTGGTAAGATAGTTAGACCCTTCTGATGCCCTAATAGTACAGTGACATGAAAAGAGCGTAGAATGTGGAATCAAAAGGTGATTCCTAATCATGTGACCTTTCATAAATTACTTAACTTTTCTAACCTCAGTCCTGAAACACAAAACAGGGAATTCATTACATCTGCCCTGTGTGCCGGGGCCTCCAGGAGCTGGTCAGATCACACATATGGAAACACTGTTTACAAATGCATGGCTTCGTTTGTTGTAGAAACTATAATCATTGGGTGGACTCCAGGGTCGACTTTACCCCTCAGGAGGCTTGACTGTAGCATAAGTCGTAAGCGAGAGGTCCCACTGCTTGAAAGGAGGGCCCAGCAATGAGATCTGGGTCCCTGCCTCACACAGATCCGATGGGGAGTGGAAAGGGTCTCTCTGTGCTTTTAAAAGGATCTGCCAGTTCATAAATAATAAACAAGTCATAATTGACTCACAGACCTTCTAGAACCGCAATTTAAGATGATTTCCTTCCCTCTCTCATAGAAGATTATTCCAGAGGAAAGTTTTGGTCTCGTTACACCACAGTAGCCTGTGTTATTATTATTATTGGTATTTGCTTCTTTATTTGTCATTTATAAGGAGGGTATTTCGATGGGGGTGGGTGCCCTGTGGACAAGAACTAGCTTGCCTTCACTGGCCCATTTGCCAGTTCACCTGGGAGAGACAGAGCTACAGGCATCAGCGCCTGCTTTCCTGACAAAGACCCTTGCCGTAAACACCTACGGGGGTCACTCTGTGTCAGTCCACCCACACTGTGACCAACTCATCCCAGTTTGTCTGGGACATTCCTGGCTTTAACCCTGGAAGTCTTGCTCCCTGAGGACAGGATAGGCCTCACCCTCCTCCTGGGGGTCAGGAGAGCATGGCAGGATGAGTTCCAGGCTCTGGTACCTCTCCTGTGCCTGTTGTCTGTTACATGGGGCAAGTTGCTTAACTTCTGGCAGCCTCAGTTTCTTTATCTGTCAATGGGGATAACAGCAGAACCCACTTCATAGATCACTGTGGGGATAAAATAAACAAATAAGGAAAGTACTCTGAATAGTGCAGTCACCTGGGACCTAGTAATCCTTGGCTATCGTGGCTTCCTGTTCCCAGTCCTGACCCTTAAGCAACTTGCACTCAATTTGAGAAGACGGGGCGAATACTCTTAGTCCCTCCCTCCCCTTGCCTCTGCATGGCTCTTTCTGGTCTTGCCTCCCTCCCGACTCTCAGCTCCCCAGCTCTGCCCAACCATTTCTCGTTCCCAGTCCAAGCATGCCTGACGCTGTTTCTTTCACAGTGCATGATTCATTTCTTGGCAGGGAGTGCTGTGCTCATAAGAATTAACATTTGGGTTTTATTTACTGGCTCACAAAGTGCCAGGATCGCATGGGGATTCGGTTGCACAAACTCTCTTGATGGGAAATCAATGACAAATTGAGAAAAGAAGGGTCTTGAGGATCAAACAGCAAACCCTTCACAATCCTTGTTTGAAAACTCAGTCCTGGCTGATTTATTGCCTTTCCCAAAGCGATACGGGGGAGGGACGCCGTCTCTCCCTGGAGTTCCTGCGCTGACCACCAAACTGAACAGTTAGACCCGTTCCCAGTCCTACATGAGATTAGTCACAGGATATTTCATTTTAAATCCAATGGAATGTTTTCCTAAATCAGACAAGACTCTTTCTATGTTTATGGCTGTTTTTCTGGAATTCTCTTTGACTCCGGGAGGGATTTGAAAATTAAATACATTTCCTTTCGGTGACCTGGAGCCCAGCTGGAGGGAGATGAGGCTCTGGGTTTGGCCCAGCAATAACTTGTCAGTTTGTTCCAAGAAGTCTCTTCCATTGGCCGCTACCCTGAGCACCTGCAGCCCACCTTAGCTGCCAGGCCAGGCACCTCCTCCCCAGAGGCCTTGGTTCCAGTCACTGGCCTGCCCATGAGCCCTACCACACTGGAGGCACAGCACAAATGTTTAGCACAATTAAAAAGGTGGGGCAAGCCCAAGCCGTTTGGAAGAGAAGTGGCGGCTCACAGGGAGGGGGCTTTATTTTATTTTTTTTCATCTCAGAGCTTTCTTTTTGCCTAAGTGGTGGGCAAAAATATGAAATTCTTACCCAAGTAATATGGCCAGAGGCTGCAAAATTTGTCTGATAAGGCAGATTGTCATTTCACTTGTCCTTAACATAGATGAAGAGCTGAAAAGACAGAGAGGTGGAGAGATGAGATTGTACAGAGATGCGGTAATGGCAAGAACATGGCTAATTGATAACTAAAACTCTGTACTCCAAAACCTGCGATGTCTTCCCTGGAAATTGATGAAATCCTAAAGGTGTGTTTTGCCTGTTCTATAATTTCAAGTGAGTTCTATTTTAATGGAGCATTTCTGTCTCTTCTCATACACATTCACCTCAAATGAGAGGCAAGAACCCAGTGGAGCAGACTCTGAAGCCGGATCAACTGAGTTTACATCTAGCTTCGGCCACTTGCAAGCTGTGTGTCTTTAGACAACTTACTTAATGTCTCTGTGCCTCGGTTTCTTCAGCCATGAAATGTGGGTAATGGCAGGACACATCCCACGGGGCTGCTGATTAAATCACAGGACACATGTAACTGCTCAGACAAGTCCCTCGTGAACAGCAAGTGCTAGAAAAGTCATTGCTGTGATTATGCCTGACTTAATCCAAAAGGTTGCTATCACCACAGTTTGTGGTTTTAGCAGGACTCCGTCCACACAAGAGGGAGGGTTCCTGGGAACATCTTGTAAGCCGTCAGACAAGCAGGGATTGGGTTGAGCTGAGTATCTTTCCTCTGGGGAGGACCAAAGCCTTGAGGAAGCCACCCTGGAGTTGTAACCATTTAAATAAGAATGGAAAAGCAAGTACCCAATGTACTCACTTCTAATGTGAAGGCAGCAGACAGTCTAATGCTCACATAAGAGAAAGACTTAATTCAATTCAAGTTGGTGGGCTGAGGAAGGGGATGGGTGGGCTCACACTTAAAGGGCACAAAGTAAGGGTGTACGGCACACCTGCTGGGTGCAAGACACAGCTGTGAGAGGCACTGTACCTAACAGATGCAAACACTGTAACCTAGTTGTTTGTGCCCTCACATTAACCTGAAATTTAAAAAAATAAATAAGTGAACTCCCAGTTCTCTTTTATCAGTTGTGTTCAGTAGGATGTGCTAGACTGCAAATAATAGCAGACTCCACTCACACCGGCTGAAACACTGAGGAATGTGTTGTATCCCAAGCGCAGGAAGCACATAGGCAGCTGGGATTCCAAGCTGTTCCCAGGTAATCAACCAGACCGTCATGGACCCAGGTTCTTTCTGTCCCTCACTTTGGTATCCATGGAGTTGGTGTCATCCCATGACTGTCATAGCCCAGCTGTGGCGATCAGAGTGAGGTGCTCCTCTGTCACATCTGTCAGGAGGCAGCAGAGGAGACACTGTCCCAGAGCCCTCCATTGAGAAGGATGGACGTTCTCAGAGGCCCCCACCACCCCTTTCTCATTCTGCATTATTTTTCACTGAGCCACATACTCCCACGTGGGCTTTCCCCCAGGCCTGAGGTCAAAGCACAAAGCAGCACCCTCTACTCAGCAGGAGAGGACGGGCCCACCTGGGGTCAGTGGGATTGTCTACCACGCTGCAGGGTAAGCGCCTTCTGCTTTGGGGGGTGATGAATGTTCAAATCCCCAAATATCAGTTAATTCTGTAGACCAGTGGTTCTTAACCTTCCTAATGCTGTGGCCTTTTAATACAGTTCCTGTGGGTGGAGACAGGAGCTGCTGGTATGGACCATTCTTCAGGGTAGAATCTCTAGGAATGGAGTTCTGAAGACAAGATTTTGAAAATACATCACAGTGAACATTAAGCAGGCTCTGTGTCCTCTCCCTGCTAACACTCTCGCCTGTGGCTTAGGTATTGCCCTGGATTGGGCAGAATATCTCAACACCTTTCCATAATTCTTCCTCCAAAATGGCCAATGAGAACAGAGGTTACTTCTGCCTAGTTCACCGTTGAATTCCTTGCTGTCTGGTCAGCAGTAATCAGTATTTACTGAATGCATGAATATTCCCCCAACCTTATATTCCCTGTCCCTAAAATTCTGAGTTTAGCCCTTTTCATTAACTTGTATTCATACCATTCAATGTTCTCTCTCTGCTCCCTTAGGAACCTTAGAGGTCTTCAAATTAACGATTTCCTCTAGGTGTAATAATGGCTTTCCTTTGTTTATGGAGCATTTATTATATGTCCTGCCCAGTGCTAGACACTTCACCGATATTATCTCTTTTGGAATCCACAAAAAAATCTTATAAAGATAGATTTAAAAGTGAAGAAAATGCCTTACCAAGGGTCAGGTAATCTGTAACCAGAAACTGAGACTCAAGCTTAGGTCTGAAGGGAGCCTGAGCCTGGCCTCCTGACTACTCTCTGCACGCCTCCCCCACTTTAGAGCCCCCGGAACACTCCCAGTTGCTATCTTGGCCTGTGCCCTCCGGTTATTTTCTAGTACCCAAGTGCAATCCCATCTCCTCCACACCATGTTATGCTTGGAAAGCTGAGTGGGGTGGGAGGTCTCCATACTGCTCCCAACATCACACTAGCAGAAAGCCCTGCCTTGAGTAGATGTTGTCTGAATCAAACTGCTTCCACGGCCCAGGCCTCAGAAGAGCTCAACTGCAGCCCGTGTGTGCAGCCTGCTGAGGCTCGTCTGGCCCAGCCTGTACGTGTGTTCTGTGCCTTGCAGCAGGCCACTGTCTCAGGCCAGTCTCCCTAGGCAAAGCCCTGCACTTTGCTGACTGCACTGGCCTGGTTCTCTTTATCATGAGCAAGCTTGCTGGCCCTGCCCCCCCCCCCCCCTCACACACACACACCTGGCCCCAATGTAGGCCTCTGTGGCACATGCTGTCCCTTAGAGGATTTGTCTATGTGTACAGAGTCTTCCAGACTATGCGGGAGCTCCAGGAAACTGAAATCTTCCTTCTCCATTAAAAGAACTGTGAAAACTCTTGACCTCTGGCTGGAAGCACAAGAAGGGAATGATTTTCAGCTGCTTGCTTGGGTTGTGTCTCTCAGGGTATGCTGTCAGGGCTTTCGGCTGGGCCACACATATGCATACAATCTACTCACTTGTTCCCAGACCCCAGCCAAATTTAGGGCAAGTGTGTGGCCACTGATCTATTGGGCCAGACATTGATGATGCTGGCAAAGCTATGGACTGGCTCAGTCTTCTGGAAACCAAAAGGAATTGCTGACATCTGGAGGCTGTGGATTTGGGTTCCAAGGGCTAGGTCATTAGCCACAGTCATGGGAGAGAAAAGCTCTAATAGTCAGGGCAGGAGCAGAGAGAAGACTGCCTCTTTTATTATCAATCCTAAAGACTTGGAAGGCTAAAATCCCTCTGCCATCAAAGCAGGGTCCCTAACTGGGCAAATCAAATTCTATGGTCAGGAATGTGAAGCTTTCTCTGGCTCTATCCGGTGCATCTTTCAGCTACTTGCTGCCACTCTCTGCTTGCTGTTCTCACCTATCACATCCCTTACCCTTTCACCATATTTCTATGTGGGCAGAAAGACTAGGGGAACAATAACCCATTCTCTTCTTGGCTGGGCACTCAGTTTGGGACTTACTATACTCGATCTCTAAGCCTCAGGGAAATAAAGAGACTGGAAGACTCAGGACACAAAGAAACAAAATTTCCTAAGGGGTTGGTGGGGGGGGGGGAGGCAAGGAATCTCCCATGCATAGTCTTTTTAAAGATTAAAAGGCATCAGAATGTTTTCTCATTCCTTATGCTCAATACAAAGTACCTTGGGAAGAGGGGAAGATTTGTCAAATGAAAAAACACAAAAGAAAATGGTTTGAATAAATCTAAGCAGCTGGGCAATCATAATAAATGTGAATGGATCAAAGCCATCATATTGAAGGCTAAAGACTTTCAGATTGGATTTTAAAAATATCCCAAACTGGCTTTATAGTACTTTAGAGAGAGAGGGAGAGAGATAAAAGAAAATGACACAAAAAGGTTAAACATAAATAGGTAATAAAACTATCAGACTCAAAGAAATGGGGAAATGGAGTAAGGAAAAGGGAGAATGGCTACCCAGCCTGTATTCCTTTGCAGAGAAACAATGTATTTAGGGGGAAAAAAAAAAAAAAATATATATATATGTGTGCGTGTGTGTGTGTGTGTGTGTGTGTGTGTGTGTGTGTATATGTATGCATATGCTGGGTTTGTCCTCAAAGTGATCTTGAAGGAAGGCATTTAGAAGACATGTCCAGGGAAAATGCCACATTAAAGCTTCTCTTCCATTTATTCCCCACCCCCTCTAATTTTGGAAGGTAGGAGAAACACAGACGTCTCTTGGACAGATTGTTCTATCTATCTACTCATGTTTACAAACGAAGGCAAAGATATTAAATTAAAACCAAGCCCAGAATTCTCTCCATGCTTCTTCCCTCTACCAACCCAGGAAGTGGCTTTAGGCTGGCCAGATTAGATAATCCCCAGACAGAGAGGTCTAGGAATGGCTCACAGAGCCAATTTTGTGAGTAGGCCATTTGGGCTGCCCATTTAGCCTTGAAGTGAAACCAACACAACAGGAAAATGGTGCCAACTAATAGAGGAACTGATGGGCAAATGTGTATGCATGCAGGTAGTCCATAGGTGTATTTTCAGGAATTTAAAAAATCTCTTAATATCAAATGTAAATTACAAGTCTGTGAGTTTTTCTCCCTACCCGGTCCCTCAAAACAGGGTTCATATCTTTTGGTAGATTTTCAAATGGATTCATGACTCAAAAGGTTTTCAAACCATTGACTGGTGTAATAATTTCAAAACTGAAATGAGAGTCAATGTCCTGCGTTCTGCAAAGACTCACAAGTCACAGCTTGTTGCATTGGTGTTTATACAGCCGAGGTGTACACAAAGTTGGTAAAACTAAACTTAAAACTCTGCCCTTAATCTTCAGGGTTAAGGGGGCAACGGTGTTGGGGTTGAGGAAGGTAGAAACTTATGCAGGCCTCACAGTAAACTGAGAGTGGGACTGGGTTCCCTTCCCCAATCACTCCACAATCCATTTCAGATGGTAATACACTTTCCAGAATGCCTGCCCCATTAAACAAATCTCATAAACTTCGCCTTGAAAAAATAGGTTTATTGGTAGAATAAATTTGGGAAATGCTGCATGTGCTACCTTCCCCCAATGAAGAGTCACACTGTACAATACAATAAAGGTTCTGACAAGTCCTGCATTAAAGAAACCCTCTGAGTTTAACTTAACCCAGTGTTTGCTAAAGTTATTTGAGGCAGACTTTTCTCCTCCCTAGAACCCTTTCTCTCATGCCACTAAATCTGAGTTCATCTGTCCATGTTTTAGAAAAATGCAAAGAAAATCAAAAGTCTAAAGCACTTCCTGGCTTTCTAACCCTCCTTCTGGTTCTTCTCTGCCTCTTTTTTTGCATGAGCTGTCCCCCTCCAGCCAAACTTGGTGCCCCCTCCAGCTCCATCACAGCTTGTGCTTTCCACTCTGGCTCCCATGGGCGTCACACAACCCCCTCCCTTTAGCGCTCTTCCCCATCTTCCTGCTATTCCAAGCCTCTCCATTTTCAGTCCTGCTCCACACTCCTCTTTACAAGGAGAGTAATCCTCCCCAGTCCGTGGTCAGCCCCCGCCCTCCCCCGGGCCTCCAGACAAACCGTGTCCTTAGATGTGGAGGCGTAGTGGCCATCTTGCTGGGTGGGGCCATAGCCCTGTCATCTCTAGGCATTTCCAGGCTGGGAATGAGTCTGGAAACAATGTATTTGTTGAGACAGGATGATGGGGAAGAAAGAGGAAACAAGGAAAATTTAAGAAATGGATGAAAGTAAGTGCAGGGTCAAGGCACTCTTGACTCAATCCTGACTTCTCTTGACAGAGACTTGCTGTTACCTTCAGAATGGATCCGAGCTCACCATTTTACACCAGCTCATGGTTGGAAGCATCCACCTTACGAAGGATGGACCCCAGGGCAGAGAGACCTTGGTAGCGGACTAAACTCCAGGGAACTCCAGAGTCCACCAAGGGGGCAGAGCACTAAGGTCCTGGTACCCCAGAAAAGTTCCCTAGCAGGACAGCCAACCTTGGAACGAACCCCGTGTGTGTACCAGGGAGACCTCTGTCCAGCTGGCCCTCCAAGTTCATGTGTAGAGCCCTTAGCAGCCACCTCTTCCCTCGTGGCCCTCAGACACAAGATTTTGTTTCTCAGTCTTGGGTTAAGGAGTGGGTGCTAACCCACACTTGGTCATGGGAGAGCTTTGTCTTTAGCAGACTCAGAGCAGTGGGGACTGGTCCTTCGGCAGTAGCAAAGCTATGAAAGGTGACAGGAGAGTGATGCACAGCCAGGCTTGTGGACTTTTTCTGTCACTTCTGAGCTGTGCGACCCCAGAGCCCTAGTTATTTCATTTGTGAAATGAATGCAGTAACCACATTCATATCATAGGCCTGTTGTAAGGATTGAATATAACGTGAAACCCCTAAACAGTGGGGACTCTCATAGACACTTGTGAGTAGCGATTGTCAGCATCATTATCACTGTTGTTACTAAGGTGTGCTCTGGATGGTGGATCAGTGCCTGAGGTCTAGGCACAGGTCTACAACTAGTGCTTTTCCTGCCCTTGGAATACCTTGGGCCTCAGTTTTCCCATCTATAACTGGGAATTCTGGACCCCCTTGGGAGAAAATCATAAGGCTCAAATGAGATAAAGAATATTAGTGCACTCTGGACAATGAAGACTCTAAGAGAGGCAGGCAGCCTTCACAGGAAGTTTGGATCATCCCCAACAATTTGCGAGCTTTCTCTTAGTCTCTCCCAACTCTTCCTCCTTGCTGAGACTCTGGACTCAGATGGCTCACGCTGGTGTCTGATGTGGCTGCCAGGACTCCCTTTGTTGTGGCCAATGCTACAGGATTCTCAGGAGACTTAAGAGAAGACAAAGAATATTCTGTCTTCCAGAAGCTTGGAAGCCTTCATTAATTACATTGTGTTGGGCAGGACATCAAGGTCTTCAGAATAACTCCAAAAATGGGTCTTACAGAAGAAAGTTTTGGGGGCCAAGGGACCTTTCCTTGTGTCCTCTGAAGGTTCCCTGAAAACGCACAAAAGGCAGATTCATTGGAAAAAGGGTATACAAATGTATTTGATCATAGTTTTACATGAGACAGGGACCTGCAGAATGAAGTCCCAATCCACTAGTAGGGTGTAGAAGTTTGTACACCATCTGAGGTCCCAGAGAGGATGGGGGTGTAAATTCTGGTGAACAGGTTGTGGGAGGCAGAGAGGAGGAATTCTGTCGAGGGGCAATAAAGGATTACCAGGGAGAATTCATTAGGCTTGAAGTACACACAGTGGTCTGGAACAAAATCTGTTGGGGCTGCAGAGCAAAGGCCTGTGACAAAAGTTTGTCCAGCTCTGTTAATAGACTTTAGTCTTGCTCCCTGCAACATGGATTCAGTTAATGAAAACTCAGGGAAAGGACCTTCCTCAGTGGGTCTGGACTTTAAGCAGGTAACAGAACTTCAGAGAATCCCTTGCTTTGGGAGAATGGCGTGGAGTGGCGGAGGTCAGAGAGAACTTGGGGCTCTTTTTCCATTCCAGAATGTACAAACACCCATATCTGGGGTATCAGTTTTCTGAGCCCCAACATGGACTTTATGAGCAAGGATTACATAAGAAGATGAAAAATGTCCCTGTGGCAAAATTTATTATTTTCATTATTATTAGCAAATACTATCATGTTCATAATGATAATGAGAGCAAGTCAGGCATTTACATATTCCTTGCTCACAACAGACTTATGGGGTAGTACTAGCATTGCGCCCATTTTCCAGATGGCGAAATTGAGGCTCAGCCTGCTCCCAGCCTGGTAACAATTCCCAGCACCAGGTGAGAGTGAGGAGACCACAGTCAGGGAAGGAGAAAGCAGCGCCTTTCTCAAGCTGTCATCTCCCTCTAGGACCGTGTTTTTCAACCTCTTTTATCTCACGGCACACTTGAACCTATAGTTAAACCTCCATGGCACACTTAAATTATGTTGATCAAAAAAAAAAAAAAAGAGTAAAAAAAAATATGCTAAAAAATAAAAAATAATAATAATAAAAAGAATACGCTTACTGTGCTTTGAACTTTTTTCAAAAATAATTTAATTAATGATCTTTAAAATTTTTCAGAGTATACTCATCCTCTCAGGGCACAGCAGTTGAAAATCACTGCTCTAGAAGGTGCTGGGCCTAGGAGCCTATCTCCTGGCTTCCCCAGGCGAGATCCTTTACATCCAGGTAACAGCCCATGAGCATGGAAAGATCCAGGCTGAGCTGCTCATCTGGGCACCATGGCACCACTTGGAACTGGCAACCTCGGGTCTTCTCCTCGGGTAGAAGATTATCAAAATTGCATCACTTTTATCATATTCTTCCCACTTAGTACACGGTACATTGTCATCACTGATACATGCACTCATTCATTTGTTTATTTCTTATTTTTTGTGTGTGTGTTTTGTTTTGTTTTTCAGTTTTGGCCTGGGCTGGGTTTGAACCCACCACCTCTGGCATATGGGGCCAGCACCTTACTCCTCTGAGCCATAGGCACCGCCCTATTTCTTGTTTTTAATGTTATATTCCATTTCCACTCTCCTCCCATGAGCCCTCTGCTGATGTGTTGAATGGGATTTTTTTGTTCCATATGTATCCTTGCTTTATGTGCATGCACATTTCACCGTGTCTTATCTTTCTCGTTCTGTTCATTTTATTTTTCTTTACTTCTTTTTTAAGCTCAGGATCCCGTCTTTAGATCCATGCATATGAGTGTATGTACACACACTGAGTTTATGGCATTCTGACAATTGCGCAGACTTCCCAGGGAAGGGCGGAGGCAGAGGAGACAAAGGACGTGCAGGTTGTATCACAGATGAGTCAACACAGGAGTCTGGGGCAAGGAAACCAAGTCCCACCAAGTGGAGTGCCTGGTGTCAGGAGCTGTCTCCTTGGCCTGCATGCTGACCCACAAGCCCAGAACAGACTCCCAGCCCCCACAGACACCACATTCAAAACTATGAACCTGAAAAGGGGGAAGGAAAAAAGCAAGGGCTGAGATCACAGCCCAGTGCATCCTGACCCTGTCACTTGCTCTCTGACAAACCCACATCTTCAGGATGTCCGTGGTGGCCCAGCCTCAAACGGTCCTACACAGGCCACACTGCTGATGGAACTGGGAGCGTATACATGGCTCAGGTCACTTCTCTATCAAGTCACAGGAGAGTTCTCCCTGTGTCCTGGGCATGGAAATTTGTCCTGATGGGCTGCCGAGGCTGGGGGTGGGGTACACTGCTCATCAACTGTGACCCAGCTTTTTGGCAGCTCTACTTGCCCTCTCCACATCCATCCACACAGAACCAAAGGAATGGGCTGGCTTCTTAATAAATCTAAGCCAGTTTCATTTTTTAAAATTGAAATTTCACAGGTCATCAGCCTACCTCGTGGCCCTGCCCTTGGAGAGAATGGAAAAATAATTGAAATCGTATGAACCATTTTGATTAGAAAAGTGAATGTGGTTTGGAGTGAAGGCCTGGATTCCTGGTCCTTGGTGGCAAACTTGACCCCCCCTTCCCAAGCCTAAACCCTATGGAGATAGGGTTCTTCTCTACCTTCTTGCCCGGGAAAACTATCTCAATTTGAGAGGCAAGAGGTTACCTACCTCCCCAGAGACCAAGACTGTTTATCACCAGTAAAAAATCCCTGAAAGGTAAACAATTGAGCAACACAGTGGGGTGTTTCCAAACCTGTGATGGCTGACTGCCCCCACCCCACTGCTCCAGCCCACTGAAGCGGTCATTTGCTTGGGTGAGCTGTAGACACACTTATAGACAATACAATCTCATCGATGACCCCAGTAGTCTGAACTTGGTGTGAAAAACTATTTCGTGCTTGCAAATGGCTCCAGAAATGATGACATGGGGAAAGCAGGGAGGGGCTATTTAACTTCACCTTCACTGAGGTTTCTTATTACACATTTCTGAACATTTTTGGGGAGATCTGATGCGTGGTTCCTAATTTAGCAGAGGCTACACCAAATCCGGTGGGGTGGTGGGAACAATTAGTTTGCTTGCTCTTACTTAACAGCTACCTGAGGAGTTAGGCAAACTTCCAGAAATCCATTCTTTGCATAGTTCCTACACTCTCACCTTGGACATCCTAAGTAACATGCAAAGAAATACGTGCTGTGGCTAATGAAGGAACTCGGTTCTCCCTTAGTGGGTGTGCAGGAGCTTGGGAAGCTGTGCTTTGGGATTTAAGTAGCCATTTCACTCAAGCAGCCTCTTCTAAGTTCTAAAACGTTTTCTTTTACAACCTAGCCACTCACAAATCCCCCCAACTCCCTAAAGCTAGGAACATGTGCACACGCTTCAGAGGGCTTCCGTGGAAATCTTCTTACCCCGACAAAAAAAGACGCTTCCGTGAGACCCTGACCTCAACTGTGCAAAAACAACTTCCATCCCGAAGAAATCACGGCAGGTGGTGTCTTTTTTAGTGATTTTTGTTTTTTAAATTGGAAATGGACAAAAAACAGTCATATGTATTTATGGAATACAAATCGATTTATGAATATAACATGGAATAAGTCTCTCAAAATACATTTACTTCAAATACTTAATCTGTTTTTGTGATGAGAACATCTGAAATGGACTCTCTTGGTGATCTTGAAATGTACAATAAACAGTAGACCCTCCATAGTTGACCACCTGCCTGCATTGACCACTTCCTTAAGTTGACCTAATTTTCATAGACCAGACACGCACCTCATGGCCTCCATGGGAGTTCCTTATGTTGACCACCTCCGTATGTTGACCAGTTTGTCACAGCCCTGGAGTGGTCAACTTACAGAGGTCCTACTTTATTTTTATCCTATTCACCACACTGTGCAATATATCTCAAAGGAAAATACAAACTTATTCCTCCTGTCTAATTGAATCTTTTTGAACCACTGGACCACCATGTCCCCATTTGCCCACTAGCCCCAGCCCCTGGTAACCTCCCTTCTGCCCTGTGCTTCTTTGAGTTTGATTTTTTAGACTCCACACAGAAGTGAGAACATGCGGTAGCTATCTTTCTGCGACTTGCTTGTTTCATTTAGCATAATGTCCTCCAATGCCATCCATGCTGTTGCAGCCCACTTTCGCATATTTACCCAAAATATTTGCAATCGGTATGTCAAAGAGATGCCTGCCCTCCCAGGTTCACTGCCACAATGTGAAGTCACGGAATCAGCCTAAACTTCTGCTAGCACCTTGTAAACCTCAAATCTCCTACTTCCCAAACTTGGGGGGGGGGGGGGGCGATTTGTTGAAAACTGCCAAAAATACCACCACAGCCAGTGCCAGCCCCCAAAACATTTTATGGGGAGAGCTCAGGCAGCTGGATGCAATTCTGCAGCTATTCACCAATGGCCCCCCCCCCCCCCCAAGTTTGGGAAGTAGGAGATTTGAGGTTTACAAGGTGCTAGCAGAAGTTTAGGCTGATTCCGTG
>CAUYPK010109300.1:0-24004 GCA_963574355.1 Loris lydekkerianus
ACTAATACGTCCCTTCTGGAAGGATGTTTGGAGAATACTTAGAGACCTAAAAATAGACCTGCCATTTGATCCTATAATTCCTTTACTAGGTTTATACCCAGAAGACCAAAAGTCACAATATAACAAAGACATGTGTACCAGAATGTTTATTGCAGCCCAATTCATAATTGCTAATTCATGGAAGAAGCCCAAGTGCCCATTGACCCACGAATGGACAAGCAAATTGTGGTACATGTATACCATGGAATACTATGCAGCCTTAAAGAAAGATGGAGACTTTACCTTTTTCATGTTTACATGGATGGAGCTGGAACATATTCTTCTTAGCAAAATATCTCAGGAATGGAAGAAAAAGTATCCAATGTACTCAGCCCTACTAAGAAGCTAAATTATAGCTTTCACATGAAGGCTATAACCCAACTATAGCACAAGACTATGAGGAAAGGTCTAAGGAAGGGGAAAGGAGGGGGGAGGTTTTGGTGGAGGGAGAGTAATAGGTGGGGCCACATTTATGGTGCATCTTAGAATGGGTACAGGCGATTGCACTAATGTACACAGCTATGATTTAACAATAAAAAAAAAATAAATTAATTAATTAAAAAAATGTTAATGCATAACCATTATTTCTTCTCATTCCATAGCTTTCCTATATATGTGGTTGCCAGACTTAGCAAATAATACTATAAGAAATTCAATAAATTTTGAATTTTATGTAAATACAGAATAATTTTTTAGTTAAAGTATGCCCCAAATATAGCACTGACACTTCATATTTTATCTAGCACCCCTACCTTCATGGTGTTCTTATTCCTTTACTTAATGACTGATGACTACTTTGAAAAGCACCATAGTAGTTACAATTATGCCCTTATTTTGGTCCTGCCAATAAATGTATAAATGTATATAACTTCATTAAGCCACAGAATCTACATTTATAAAGTGATGATATTTGTCTGTAGCTTACAAAGATGTTGTAAGATGAAATGATAATGATGTGCAAAATAAGCATTTGATGAATGTGAACTATAATTAAACCACTATTCTGAGGAAAGGTGCTACAACACATTATAGTTGTTTTATTGGTAGAAGTTTTAACAAATGGATAGAAACTCACCAAATCCACGTCTTTCTATTCTTTCCGGGCTCATACTGAAATGTTTTTCCCAGTTTCTCTTGTTATTAGGTGTGGGAACAAGACTGAATTCCAGACATGAAATGTCAAGGGAAAGTACAGTGAGCCATTTCCAGGCCAGTTACATACAATTCCTTCAAGAGTCCTTCAGTCTGCAAATGGTGGCTCATTTCTGTAATCCTAGCACTCTGGAAGACCATAGCAGCTCAGGATCAAGAGATATAGACCAGCCTGAGCAAGAGTGAGACCTTCCATCTCTACTAAAAATAGAAAAAAACTAACCAGGACTTGTAGTGGGTGCTTGTGGTCCCAGCTACATGGGAGGGTGAGGCAAGAGGATCACTTGAGTCCAAGAGTTTGAGGTTGCTGTAAGCTATGTCGCCAGGGTGACCGAATGAGACTCTGTCTCAAAAAATAAACAAATAAAAAGAGTCTTTCTGTAAACTCTTTTCCATTACACTTGCTAGAATAGAGAATCCCTCCCGCCCCCACTAAGTCAACCTTGGAAGCCTTAGACCATCAAATTGAATTCACATCACTCACAGATCTTATCCAACATCAAGCTCTACTAAAAATTTACAGATACCAATAGTCACTAGGCAAAGAGAGTCTAAGATCACATTAGGACTCATTTTTGTCCATATTTAATATAAGGTTTCTAAAAATCTGATATAGTCCCAGTTAAAAAAGAACCTTTGGTCATGAAACATTTTCATTTTATATTTCAAATGTTATGTAGCTTATATTAAAATTTTCCAGTGAGATACTATGTAAATTCATAGATTTATGTGCAGTCAGAAAGAGTACATTTCATAGATAAACACTCTCCTAATAGTAAATACCATAAGTGTCATATCATCCAAATGGTCTTTCATTAACCAGTGTACAGTTAGATTTGACTTGTTTCTTTCTCTGGGGAACTTTCACCAGTAAGACAAAGACTATATTACAGATCTTCTACTAAGAAGCCAGGTGTGAAGATGGAAGAGCCTCAAGACACCTGGGTTCTCGAATGACTACAAGGAACAGAGCTACCATGGACACTAGTTCATCTACCCCATGCTGTTATAGAAAAAGAAATAAATTTCTATTGTTTTGTGCCATTACATATATTTATGGTCTATTAGTATTAGAACAGCTGTTGTAGCCTAAATTAGCAGTTCTTAAAATGACATCATTACAGGCAAAATCAAACAGATAAATATATGATAAACTTTCATTTTAAATAAGGTAATGTTTCATAGCTTTCTTATTCCTGGAGTATTAGCCTAATGACTATAAAATGATTAGATATAAGTCATAATGATTAGAAATGGCCTCTAGAAACATCTCTGGATTTATATTCTAGTCTTGCCACTAGATATGGACAATTTATTTACCAATTTCTCAAGTTATTCATCTATATAATTATAATCACAATATTTCTTAATTAATAGATTTGCTGTGAGAATTAAGATGAGATGATTTTGAGCCTGGTTCATAGTAAGCAATCAATAATAATAGTTAATATTACTAATGTTATTATTTCAATGAAAGATGCGTCAACATGTTTACTTAAACAACAGTTTTGCAAATTGAACCAATTTTAAAATCTTATTATTTGTGATTTCATTTTCAAGTAAAAGTTGACTCAATATTAAAAGAATTTGTTTTCCCCTAACTCATCTGTCTAACAACATTAACAAACATACCTCTTTGTTACAGCAACATAGGGAAGGTTATTACATCAAGAGATGCCTAAAATATGTGGCATACAGAACCTGCTACTCTTGAGCCATGATATTTTCATTATCATTACAAATTCTTTATCTTAACCATTCATTGATATTGATAATTGCCAAACTGAGCTAATAGGTACAGGGGGCTTCCTTCAATCATTATCTCTGCTTTTGCGTATTTTAAATTTAATGTAATAAAAAGGTTTTTAAAAATTAAGAAACTTGTCACTTTTTGTATTCTTTTGAAAAGGTAGGAGTTGTGCAGTCATGTGGTCTTCCCACGACTGGTAATGAGTACTTATCATATGCCAGGTACTCATTTGCTTGTCAATCATGCAGTTTCTTATTTCATGCTCAAACTAAACCTGTATCATCATTATCATTCTTATTCCATAAATAAGAAAATTGCAAGTAAGAGAGATTTAATAGCTCATCTGAGGCCACAAAGTTTGTATTCTTACTCTGGAATTAGACTTATGCTCTTTTTCCTTGACAATATTTAAGTGTGCAGTACATTATTATTAACTATACTCAAAAAATTGCATATCTCAGGTGGTGCCTGTGGCTCAGTGAGTAGGGTGCTGGCCCTATATATCAGAGGTGGCGTGTTCAAACCCGGCCCTGGCCAAAGACTGCAAAAAAAAGACTTCAGATACCTTGAGGTTCCCTTTGGGCAGCACCTGTGGCTCAAAGGAGTAGGGTGCTGGCCCCATACGCTGCAGGTGGTGGGTTCAAACACAGCCCCAGCCAAAACTACAAAAAAAAACAAACCATATATATATATATATATATTTTGCATATCTCTGTAAGAGCTTACACTTTTAACCAGGATAAGAGTGAAATATTTTATCAGTCTTTGCAGTGATTTCATTTAGGAATGTGTTGGAAATATATTTTAACAAACTATTATAACTTAATAAAAACCAAACACAGCTTAATTAAAAAATGATCAAAGAGATCATTAACCCTTAAACATTGCTGGTAGGATTATAAAATGGTGCAACCACTGTGGAAAACAGAATGGTAGACCTCAAAAAGTTTTTAAAAAAATAAAGTACCATAAGATACATCAATCCAACCTCTTACCATATATCTAAAGGAATCGGAAAAAATGTCTCAAATAGAAACTTTAACACCTATGTTCACAGTGGCATTTTTCCAAGTAACCAAGAAATGGAAGCAAACCAGCTGCTCAGTGAAGGATGAACAGGTAAAATGAAACTTGTACATGCAATAGAATATTATTTGGTCTTAAAAGAGAGGGAAATCCTGCCACTTGCTACAACATGGACAAACCTGGAGGACATTATGGTAAGTCACTCTCACAAAAATGAATGGTTGTATGATTCCACTTATATGAGGCATTAAAGGAGTTGTATTTATAGGAACAGAAAAAAATGGTGGTTACCAAGAACTAGGAAGAAAGACAAGTGGGGAGTTGTTGTTTAATGAGTATAGAGTTTTAGTTGTAAGATGAAAAAGTTCTGGATAATTGTTACATAATAGTATGAACATATTTAACACTAATGAACTAAACACTTAAAAATTTGGAGGATGGTAAGTTTTATGTTACGTGTTTTTCAGTACAATTAAAGATTTTTTTTTTAAGTTTTCAAAGTCTTTAAATAGACATTTCTCATAAGAAGATACATAAATGGGCAGTAAGTACATGCTCTATGTCTTTAGCCAACAGGAAGATGCTAATCAAAGCCAGAATGAAATGCTACTCCATTCCAAGTAGGTTGACTACAATCAAAAAGGCAGATTGTACTAAGAGTTCTTGAAGAGATGGAGAAATTGTAACCCTCACACACTGGTGGTAGAAATGCAAAATGGTATAAAAACTTCGGAAACAGTCCAGTAGATTTTCAAAAAGTTGAACATGCAGGTACCGTGTAATCCAGCAATTCCACTCCTAGGTATATAGCAGAGTAATGACAACATACTGACAACACAAGAACTTATATATAAATGTTGCTTACAGCAGCATTATAAATGATAACCAAGGTTGAAACAATCCAGATAGCTATCACTTGATTGATAGACAAGTAAAACGTGGAGCAGCCATACAATGAGATATTATTTGGCAATAAAGAGAAATAAAACATTGATATATGCTATGACATGGATTAACCTTAAAAACATTCTGCTAAGCAAATGAAGCCAGTCACAAAATGATCATGTTTCGATTCCATTTATATGAAATATCCAGAATAGGTAACTCTATGAAGACAGATGATAAGTTGGTCTTAATTGCCTAAGACAGAGAAGCATGGGGGTCTTGGGAGATAATAGCTAACAGGATAAGGATTCCTTTTTGTATAATGAACACATCTTAAATTTAATTGCAGTGACAAATGTAAAACTTTATGAAATAATAAAAACCATTAAATTGTACATTTTAAATGAATCCAATTGTATATGTGAATTATATCTCAATAAAGCTGTTACAAAATAAGGATGTATTGAAGGATGCTTCCAAGACTCAAAAAAGAAGTAAAATAAGGTTCTAAGTGTCCCGTATTCTCATAAAAGGCCATTTCTCCATTTAATCTACACAGAATCTATCTTTCTAAATATAAATATTTATAAATTTACAAATATATATGTTATATATACATACGTACACACACATGCACACACATATATATATGAAGAGAGAGAGAACAAATAAAAAAATACCTGCAATATTCCTACATTACTACACAGCTATATTTTCTGTTTCCAGATGTTTCAAGGCCTATTAAAATTATTCTGCCTATGACTGCACAGGCACTCCTTTGAAGATTATACTTGAGAACTACAAGCTTTGACAATATAATCACCCATCATCTCCTTTCAATGCCAAAAAGGACAAATTCCAGCAAATATTCAACGTATGAGTTTCTTTAGTGCATCTAGAAAGTGTAGCTACTTTATTCACTTCTACACACCTTTGACTTTGTCTATGGTAGTTGAAGTTTTTCCTGATTACATAAACTTAATTTAAGTATTCAGTTTTGATGTTCCTGGATAGAGGTTGTATGCATATGTTTGTGTAAACGGTGATATTCTATCACCAGAAAATGCCCAGAAGTGCCACCTCTTATGTTCCACTTACCCAGCACTTTCTGATCCAGAATATATTTGAATATATTTGCCTAATACATGTATTACATTCCAAATATTATGTAGTAAACCAAGCAGAATATAGAAAAAAATTTTCTAACTTGTTTTCATCACTATTCCCACCTCCATCACCTCTCCCATATGGCTTCTTATTGTCAAATTAATTTGTAAAGGGGGTATACAACCCAAGGTTGCTAGATAAAATATAACCAGATTTCCTAAGTCATGGAAATTCATAATCTCTCTGGAAAAAATGGAATAATAAATACCTTGATATATATACATAACACACTATGTACAGAATCCCAGACATGTTAGTTTATCTATTGAACAGATACACTATTTGATAACTATTTAAGAAAATGGAAAAAAAAAAATGCCCTAAAGAAGCTTTAAAAAATGCAAGCATATATACAACAGTTCATCACTAACAAAATACTGTCTCCAAATTCAGAATAAAATAGGTGGCATACTTAATTTAACTGTTTTCTTTTTCTTTTCATCTTTTTCTTTTAGGTTCTAAATGGTATTAAATTACCTTGTTTTTTCATATTTAGCAAAAGTCTACAATTCTCTTGCATTGTTTTTCTAGGTTATTGGCCATTATCCATCAAGAATGAAAATAGGTAGATCATTAAACTGATTTAAAATTTAGACTAAATTTATTTAAATAGTAACATGATTATCTGTGGTTTTAAGTAATAGCCTACAAAAAAAAAAAGATTAGTGTAATCAAAGAAATAATTCATTCTCTTAAGATTTTAAAATCAAAGTCATCTTAAAAACTCTAAGTCAAGGAAAATATGGTTCTTTTTGAGATGAGTTGAAAATCTGAAAGAGCCTATGGTTTCCAGAGGTAAGCTTTGTCAAAGGTGTGGGCAGGAGCTGTTTTCCCTCTCATCTACTGGCAGGAGCCAAGGACTTTTTGTTTGGTATCATCCCACTGCCAGATAGTGTTTATTCCTTCGAGCTTGAAGTAGGGCAGAGGCCAGTGACACTCGGTCTTGTTTCAATCAACTGGTAGGTAGTTGATCAAATACACTGCATTGAACTTTTCTTTAAAAAGACATTCTGAAAGCTACCTTTATTTCTAGAAAATATTTCATCCATTAAGTAGTCTACATGGCATGTTGACATCATGGATTCAAGACACAACCAAAAGGTAAGGATTTTAAAGGAATGTTTCATATCCTACCTTTAATGATCTGCTATAGCAGCGGTTCTCAACATGTGTGTGGTGACCCACAGGAATTATTTTAAAGGGCCATGGCATTAGAAAGGTTGGAACCACTGTGATATAGTGAATTAACCACAACTGAATAAATTAGGTTGAGCTCTAAGACACATTTATCTAAGCTAGCATGTTTACCATAGTGATATTCTTATGCATAAGTATGTCATCATAATTCCACTATGTACTGTCTATTTCTCTATAGGAACACGAATTTAACTAAAATAAAATGAAATATTTTGACCATTTATAAGGCCCTTTGACAAATCTGATATGGCAAGCTGAAACAGAAAAGCCTATATTTCTCAAGTTGCTATTGCCTTTGGAGATTATTCTCTGGAGAAAGAGAGAGAAATTACATAAGGGCCATTAAAAAGTAGAAAGATCACTGCATTTAAAGTGAGAGGTTTATAAGTGATTTCATAAAGGGGATGAGATCTGAGCTGAACCTCAAAGAACAAACAGAATTTTGACAGGGTAACTGGAGAAATGCTGTAGGCAGAGAGAGTAAGAGCAAACCAAGAAATGAAAGTCCTAATCAGAAAAAGAATTAGTTTTACTGCAAAGATTTTTAGACTGCAGGGTCATGACCCAATTCAAAATTTCTCAAAAATAGCACTGTTGATCTTTTACATGAGAACATTTTCAGATGTACAACAGCATGTTTAACAACATCCCTGATCTCTGGCTACAAATGCTAATAACAAGGACCCTTAATTCCTTAGGTTAGAGAGAAAATCCAAAATTTCCTTGTGTCCTTCCAAATTTCCACAATGGTGAGAAAGCATTCCCCACACCTAACCACTGAGAATTCAACGACATTCATTTTTTAATGAAAAGTAACAGAATAGAAGAAAATAAGGAGTAAGAAAAAAGAGAGAAGAAAAGAAAGTGATGTTGCTTATGCAGCATTCTTACAGTAGAACCAGGGAATGAAGGGCCTTGTCATAACTGACTGTTAATCTGCTGAGTTTTAATGCTTATGGGGATCTGATCAAGTACAGTTTCTTTGATTTTCAAACTTTATATTTTATCAGCATAGGAGTTAGGGAAAATCTTATTAATCACAAACACAGCTTCATGGAAATTAAAGACCAAAGAACTTAAAAAACTTAAATAAGAATGTCTGTCATAAGTAAGATAGAGAGTCACCAGACATTTCAAAGAAGGGAGGGATACTATTCTAGAAATGTATCAATAATTCATAAGAAAATATATACACCCTTCTTAAATAATCAAAGACTAGTATTCTGCCTTCTTTGGGAGTTGACACCTGGACAAGGGAAATAAATCCCTTACATGGACTTTGTAACCTAATAACAACAAAAAAAAACAAACCGATATTGCTTATGTAGCATTCTTACAGCTTTTCTTTAGAAGATTTAAACATATTTCACTTTTACATTTTTATGTGAAAAATTTACATGCACTTCATCCCAAGTCCCTTAAAAATGGCCCATGTCTGCCTTATAAACACAATCATCTGAAACATACAAGGCCTGATAACAGAAATACGGCTTCAGCGTCCTTCTTTAGCCACTATCATTCTCTATTCATGTCTATAAGGCACCCACTGCTGCAGGCCAGATTTTAATATATAATTTTGGCCCCTTCAATTTATGTCCCCTCTTCCAAACTCAACTTTTCCCTTGGCATTTTTTTCCTAAACCTTCTTCTGATTCTAAGACAGAATGAGCATCCCTAATTCAAAAATCTGAAATCTAAATTGCTCCCAAATGCAAAACATTTTGAATGCAGACATGACACCCCAAGTGGACAATTCCACACCTAACCTCATGTGACAGGTTGCACATTTATTTAAAATATTGTATATAATTAACCTCAGGCTATCTATATAAGGCATATATGAATTTCTCATTTAGATTTGGGTCCCATCCCCAAAATATTTCACTATATATATGAAAATATTAAAAAATTTGAACCAATCTGAAATCTGAAACATTTCTGCTCCCAATAATTTTGGATAAGGAATACACAACCCATAACTCCTCTAAGCTCAGAAAAGAAACTCCTCCTTCCCTCCTGAGAACAGGTAAACCCATTTGACTGGCCTAACAGGTAAGCCTTTGCCATGAAAAGAGTAATAAGATATTATAATTACAATGTAATTACAATGTAATTCTATCCTCTGCATGTTTACTTTCTCTGATAAAACTTGAATAAGTCTGAAATCGATAAAGGAATAATTATGTATATAAATGAGTGGTTTTTAAAGCACAGTAGCTTTACATTTGAGTTAAAAACCAGAGGGCTGGAAGCTGAATACAGCTCACAAATATGAACTGGATGCTGGATGTTAGTTTCAACGCACTTAAACTGTGGACAATTTGTCAAATACCTACCACTTCATGTTGTGTTATTCTTGGTAACAGTATAAATCCATGTTCTTGTATATGTTTCCAGTTCTACTTGCTGGCAGAGTATTTAAGACCATGGATCCTGTTGTCATACAGACTGTTTTCAAAATTGTGCTCTCCAAGCAACTTTCGAGCTGTAAAATAAGAGTACTTACCGAAACTATGTCATAGAACTGTGTGAGCATTAACTTAGGTGGTGCATGGAATTAGCACATGCTCTATTACATAGTAATTAACTAATGTTAGCTCTTAATCTTAGTAAATAAAAATTCCTGCTGCTAAACATAATATGTTAGAGCAGGGTGTGAATAAAATGCTTTACCTAAAAGTAGTACCACCTGAGCATAATTTTATGAACATAATTTTATGTAGACTCTTTTAACAGAAACTGACATAAGGGAAGTGAATTTTAGCAGAAGACAGAACTATAATAACATTTCCTTGGATTGGTTTAGAAGAACCATTTTGCCCACTAATTCCAAAGTAAGGTAGTTTTCAGCCATGTGTTTTATATATCATTTTTCAGGTGTGTGACCTCGTATGCTAATTGTTTAATTAAGGCACAGAATCTAAAGAAGAGATGACTATTATGAAAGAAGAAACAAGTCTTACTTCGACTTTCATAAAAATGAAATAGTTCCCAGGTCCTCTTACATCTAACATTATTCATTGAAAGAAGAAACTTCCAAAACTTATAATTTCACTTTATTCAAGAGACACATGTAGGCAAAAACTGTTCTGTTGTTTGGAATAAATTACCTGAAAACTAACAGAGATTAATAATACATTGGCAAGGTTATTTTACCTTGTAAAAACAAAAAACAAACAAACAAAAAAAAGTGTTCCATTAATTGAGAAATGGATAGAATGTTCAAAGTGCTAGTGAAGCAAGCTCTCTGTAAAATCTGATTTACACTGCAGGCATCACACTGCCTACCTACTTCAGAATGACAAACAGTGTTCAGTTGAAGTTGCAACAGCAGCCCCAGAGCGTTAACAGCAAATGTCTTCCATCTTAATAGCTGAGGCTGTGCCATTCTGTACACTTAAAATTCTGAGCATTTAACACTTCTTGTTGCATCTAAATCCAGATACAAAAACCTTCAAATCAAACTATTTACCTCAACTGAAATTTGCCTTGAATAATTCATAAGAAGGAAGAAAGATGGCAGTGAAGAAAACCAAAGAGTTTTAATGAACTCCAGAGTTTCAAAGCTAATAGCATAGAAGCTATTTCACTTCTCCCCCACCCTATAAAAAGAAAGCTTGGTCTCTCTTAACATTAAATACTGCCAGAAAACAGGAGGAGTACAGGGTTCAGCTTTCTACTTGTCTGCAATTAGTACAGGAGCAGCACTGCACAGATTCTAGGAGAGACTTTTTTTTTTTTTCTTTTTTTTTTTTCTTTTTTTTAATGTGTCTGAAGAAATATCTGAACTCTTCACATTCAAATGTCATGTTGTTTCATAATACCTAATAGTATCTGGAGATTTTGTTTAACAGAAGCTACAACAATCAATAAATGTAGTGTCTCTGGCCTACGTTACACCAGCACCTGCTTACTTGTATGGCTTGGCTACTTTTGAAGACTTGGTTAGCATAATGGGCAATTACTGGCTAGCCTGCCTATGTTAAAGGATTCACTTTCTTCTCCAATAGAAGAATGATCCAATGATCATCTCTAAAGGATTTTCTGGAGAATAAACCAGGAATTTCTACTAAATTATCATACTAGAGGTTGTTTTACAGTGTTATTACTATGTGTTTTTACATTAGTTTCCTTGATTCTAATTAATGGTACATGAACATGGCAATGTTGAGGGAATGTCATTTCTGTGATTGGGTTATAAAAGATGATGACTTCGCTTTCCTAGCTGACTTTCTTTATTGCCTTTTTGGCCTGCATTCTTTGAATGAAGAGGTCACATTGGAAAGGATCGTCTGTCCAGGAACTGGGTCAACAGGCAGCAAAAATCTGAGGTCCTTAACTACGTAAGTGAGCAGGAAGTAGATCCTTTGCCAGTTGAGCTTTCAAATGAGACGTCAGACATGGCTGGCATCTTGATTGCAGCCTTGAGATGCTCTGAAGTAGAGAGCCCAGCCAAGCAGTGCCTGGATTCCTGAGCTCAGCAGTGGTGAGATGATAAATGCCTGTTGTTTTGAGTGACTAAACTTTAGAGTAATTTGAATCTACACAGTAATAGATAACAAATTACACTTCCCCATAAAAAGACTGTTTTGTTTGGCCCCATGTATCTTGTAAATAGCACAGTTCCTGAAACAGAAAGCAATGCTTTAACGTCAGTTGAGTACATAAAAGAGTGAGTGAATGAAGGATGGGTCATCTTTCAGGTCATTTGAAATGTGAGCTTTTATTATTATTACATATAGAACATAGTTTATTCATCACAGTCCTATCCATTTTACCAGAATAAAAGATATTCTGAATTTATTAACAAAGTTTTTTTTTCTCCTTACCCCCTCCCTGCTCAGCTTTACTGAGGTGCAACCTATCTACAAAAGATTCATCCACTGTACACAAATGTAGTACTTGTTAAATTTTAGCAACTGGGAAATATCCACATACCCACAAACACCGTCAAAACAGAGCACTTGTATCTCCTGAAAAGGTATCCTCTTGCCTCATGCCATCATGCCCATTTCCCAACTCCTTCAGTCTCATCAGCTTTCTCTCACTATAGCTTTACAGATTCTGATTTTTCATATACAGAAATGTATGTTGTAGTGATAGACGTCTGATTTGTGCTGCAAATGCAGTAAGGTTTCAAGATATCTGTGCACAAAAAGGAGCTGTGATTGAATATTTCTTTGTTTTTCTCTCATAATTCTATAGAGAGATCTCTTAAATTGATTAAATCTACAAACAGTTTATAAGAAAAGAACTAAACTGAACACTTCCACTGGCATTTTTACTATCTGATCTTTAGTGCTTCTAAAGAGTGCTTCTCAAATTCCTCAAAGATCCTTGGGATTGTCCAGATTTTTTTTCTTATATGCATTAAGAAAAAAATAAAAATTATTATTGTACTATATTTAAACTATTCTGCACTGGCCATTTATCAGAATGTTTTAAATTTAAAAACCGAAAGAAAGCTGAGGCTATGGTGGAATAGAAAAGTATTTCATACATAAAGTTAGAATACTCTAGATTTTGGTATAACTTGAGGCTATGGTGGAATAGAAAAGTATTTCATACATAAAGTTAGAATACTCTAGATTTTGCTATAACTTGGCATTTTTAAATTCGTTCTTGCTGATTAAATGTTCAACCGTCACACAGTCAGCCTGCTTTCAATGTCTGGTATTTCTCCTTCTCGCATGTAAGATAAAAACCATCATCCGATAAAAATGGTAGAGACATTTCTTTTAATGTAAGCACTGATGATAGACATGGGAACCACTGTGGCATATACAAACCTCTGCAGTCTGACTAGTTGTTAGGAGCAGTGGGATCAGCTATATTTGAATTCCTAAAGTTTTTCATTAACAAATATTTATTGAGTTCTCACAATGGGCTAAGCACTGCTTAACCACATCAAGTGTTTTCTTCACTCACTGAGGATATAAAAACTAATATTTAATAATTAATTACTAGCAGGACTCATTAAGCTGTATATGCCTTAATATACCTACAACATCAAAACTCGATTTTATGTTCCAAATATTTAAATAATTAACTACAGACCTCTATTGCTGTCTGTTTCAACTTATAGATGCCTGATGATAACCACATAAAATTGAGCAATGATATTGGAGGTAAATAGCACAGTGAATGGAAGAGTAAGCTGAAATCAGACTAAGGTAAAGTCTAATCAGGTTTTAGTTTTACTAAGTTTTGTGGCTCCAAGAAATATATCCTGCTTCTACAGTCACAGTTTCTTCAGACATAAATGAGTGCTTTCAGTGTAACAAGATGTGAAGCAGATTTTTCCTGTTGCTTTACACATTTTGGTTACAGCCCTAAGAGGGAGAATAATAAGAGGAAAAAAAAAAAATGAAAGAGCCGCCACTAGGCACCTTTCCTAGGGTTTCCTAATGATCAGCGAAACTGGTTATCAACCCAGCACCTCTGGCCCCTCCAATGTAGAATTAAGGAGTACTTTGGGAGAAAGAGAGTCAGTTATTAAAGCAATGAGGTGTTATCCAAGGGAACGGAAGAGCTGTTGACTTACCTCCTCCCCTCATGAGTGTTCCAATGGATCTATGTAACAGGGGACACTTAAAAGCAGAGACAGTAGTGTCTCATTTCTGACCTCAGACTTGGTGAGCTACAGAAACGTGCAGGCAAATCTCTCTAAAACCACTGTGACAAGTAGATTCTGAAACAAGCTGACATGTGGCCCATAGAGTTTGGGGGATCATATGAACATTGAGATGAGGGCTCTAGTCCCTCCTAGAGAATTCACAAGGCATCCTGCTGGCTAGAATAGTCTATTCCAGCAGGGAGCAAGGAGCAAAGACAGCAGACTGAACAGACCCATATTGGTAAGTATGAAAAGACTCTCTGCCTTTCCACTGATTAAGGGCATCCCACAGTAAGTAATCTGCTACCTTTATGAGATCTCATGAAAAGATCTACTTCTCAAAGCAAAGAAACTCTAGCAGAAGGAGTAGGAGGTGTTGGGGTGCTGCTGAGGGCTGGGGCTGGGTGGTAGTAAAACTGTGTAGGTCCCTGGTGGTGAGCCGGGAGAGGACATGCTCTGAATAGCTCACAACTCCAGCCCACAAGGCAGGCAGACTGCCAGCAATAGAGATGCTGATTCTGAGACAGAATATGGAAATAACAACAAATCAAAAACTATACTGCAGTACAGAACTAGAGATATGACTCAGACCTGAACTGAGAGGCCTGGTGAGTGAGTTTGCATTTTATTTAAATTAAGTACAGCCTGGAAATTTTATAACTGAAAATACGTTTTAATTATTGAAATTAAGTTGTGTTCATAACCAAAGATCAGAAAAAAACCATGGTCTTTGCTTAAGATGTATCAAACCACAGGGTCAAAAAACTTGACAACATGGTTAAAGAGGAAAAGTAAAAGTGATTTTTTGGCTTTGAGTTTAGGCCAGTCAGTAAAATCATTACATAAGGATTTAAAGATAATACACATTAAGCACCTACCATAGCACATGGCACACAGAAAATGATTTTAATAAACATGAGTTATTGTTAGTTTTATTACCCTATCTCTGGCACTGTTAGTTACTCTGCTTACATACATTATATCTAATTCTTACAATAAGTCTACATGGTAGCTATCATTATATTCATTTTTTAGTTGAAAAAGAGGAAACAAAAATGTAAATACAGTCTAGTCTCTACCCTCACAAGCATAATCTAAGGGAACCAGGAAATTAATAGTAGTAATAGCTAAAATAGAAATGGCACAAAATGCCATTTGAAGCCAACTCAGATGATATTTAAGCTTTTCCAAAGGATCTTGCCCAACAAGAGGAGTCAGTTATTCAGGTAGGAAGGAGAGATAATGTACAAGAGGTTTAGAATGCTGGAGCAAGGAAGAGAACTAGCAAGAACAGAAGGAAGGGGAGGCAGGATAGTGAAATTATGGAAGACCTTGTAACCTTCCTTGGTGTACCCTGAAGACCATGTCGGGCTAAGAGATGAATTTAAGTAAGGAGGTAGCCAATGTAGTGTGGGGCTCACTACTCCTACCACTGCTCACTGAAATCTGACAGCTCCCAATTGCTGAATTAGACAAATCTGTAAACTCTCTGATCTCCCTGTATCTTCATCTGCAATGACCTTTAGTGTCCTTATCTTTAAAATTGAATAAAGGAAATAAAGCCTACTCCCGGAACTGTATTGAAATGCTAAATCACAAAGTAGTCAGCAAGTCTTCTATGAGGAGCTCAAAAACTGAAAATGCCAAGGTCAGATCTCCCCAGTTTTTGTTAAAATTAACAATTTTATTACCACCAATTAAAATTCCCCTCTGCATTTTGATGTATATTAGGCATCAAATAAATTTCTTTTCTTTTTTTTTTTGAGACAGAGTCGCCCTGGGTAGAGTGCTGTGGCATCACAGCTTACAGCAACCTCCAACTCCTAGGTTAAAACAATTCTCCTGTCTCTGTCTCCCAAATAGCTGGGACTACAAGCCCCCCCACCACAATACCCAACAAATTTTTTTTTTTTTTTTTTTTTGTTTCAGCCCTCATTGTTGTTTGGTGGGCCCAGGATGGATTCAAACCCACCAGCTCAGGTTATGTGGCTGGCACCTTAGCCACTTGAGCCACAGGTGCTGAGCCCAAATAAATATTTTTTAAAAAGTATTCTTTGTACTAGTCTAAAATCTTTTGAGCTGGATTTTAAAATTTATGTTCCTGATATAGGTTCTAAAAAGGGGAAAATAGAAAAATATGGCAGGAAAGTCAGGATGGATAAGGGCAAAGGCTAACTATGAAGGCTTCACTTGAAGTTCCCATAGTGTTAACAGTAATCACAGGTTTGGAGCTTCTGGCAATTACAGCAAATTCTTGATTGCAGTCTATCTCTTTCAGTGACCTGGTGACCTAATTCAAGTATCAGAAAAGACCCAGCTTTGACAGAATGACCCTCTTTCCTGAGCAGATCTTTATACTTCTTTGTATAAATGCCAAGAAAAAGACAGAAAGATGGTGAGTAAGTTGTCAGGGTGAAATATAATAAAACCATATGAAAAGGCAACAGAATGATAAAGAAAGAAGAGTATGGCATCTTGGTCCGGGAATTAATTCATCATATCATCCAAGGAGAGGAAGGTAAGTGATGAAACTCGGGGCCAGCCATAGATTGGTTTATTGGGTACAGTTTGTGGGATGCCCACCATTTACTTAACTTCAAAGGCCAGCTCTGAGAGGTGCAGATAGAAAAGCCAGAATTCAGGGATAAAGAGGACTCATACATGTAGGACCTGTTTAGTCAAGTTCAGAGAAAAAGAGAATCAATCTCGAAGAAAGGGCATGTGGAAGATTCCAGGAAAGGAGTAACAAAGAATGAAGAAAGGAGTTGTGTGGAAATGTTTTCAAATTTTCTCCATTCAATATGATATTGGCTGTGAGTTTGCTGTTGATGGCCTCTATTAGTTTAAAAAATGATACATATTTTCTTAAGTGTTATGATCATGAAAGGAAGCTGGATATTATGAAAAGCTTTGAGATATGATCTAATTCCAGTAAGACTAGCCCACATCACAAAATTCCAAAGCTACAGATGTTGGAGTGGATGTGGAGAGAAGGGAACACTTCTACACTGCTGGTGGGAATGCAAGCTAATATGGCCTTTGGGGAAAGAAGTTTGGAGAATACTCAAGGAACTAAAAGTAGACCTGCTGTTCAATTCTGCGATTCATCTACTAGGTATATATACCCCGATAATCAAAAATCATTTTACAACAAAGACATTTGCACCTGAATATTTATTGAAGCCCAATTCGTAATTCATAGTCATGGAACCAGCCAAGTGTCCATTGACCCATGAATGGACTAACAAATTATGGTATATGTATATCATGGAATACTATGCAGCCATAAAAAGATGGAGACTTTATATTTTTTATGTTTACCTGGATGAAGCTGGAACATATTCTTCTTAATAAAGTATCTAAAGAATGGAAGAAAAAGTATCCAATATACTCAATACTATTATGAAACCATTATATAATCACCTACACATTCATACAAATGATAAAACACAACTATACTCCAGAAAGAAGGAGGGAAGAGGAGAAAGACAGGAGAGAAAGGGGGAAGCCAGGAGGAAGGAAGGCATTTGGTGGGACCTTACCTAAGGTGCACAATGCAATGGTACATTTCAAAACTATTAAGAGTATAAATGTCTTACTACAACAAATAAGTTATGTGAACCATTTTGATGTAAGCATTCCATATTGTATATCAAATAATTACACTAAACTCCATAAATGCATTACTATACATAATTATGACTTAATAAAAAGAAAAGAAAAGAAAAAAGTAGTTGTGTGGTGGTTCAGAAAGATGCAGCTATTCTGCACAGAGCTTAGGAAGCTAAGAAGCCCCTCCAAGTTCACTGAGAGCAGATGGTCAGTGAATCAGAGTTCTTGTCCTTTGTTTTAAAACTGTCCTTCACAGATTAGATGAAGTAAGTATAGTATCGAAGGTTCATTTCTATTCTAATCTTTATTCTCATGTGACTAGATGGTTTTAAAGAACTTTAAAAGAAATAATGCTACATAACTGAAATTTTGGTTGTCCAAAAATCCATTTTTATAGCTCTTTGAAGTTGATTACTTTTAACTTCTTACATTTAATAATCAGCAATGTTGTTATTCTTTAAGATGACTGGAAAGTACAAGTAGTATAGTATTGTATCAATTAAATTTGGGGGCAAAAAATAGCAATTTTAAGATATTTAACTGGAACATGTGATTACTCATATATATGTAAAATGTTGCAATATATTCCGTATACCTAAAGAGAAAGGCTGACCACACTATTTGCTTTTGCTTTAGACTTCCTTGCATGTTACAGGGTGGGAGAAGGTGATCATGAAACCTATAATACCAATGAGATTGTATCTCTCTCATTTTAATTATTATTCCAAAGTTCAAAGAAAAAAATGAAAGCATTAGGGTAGTACTAATTTGGTGAAAGAATAGAGTATAGACATAGGAAATTTAAAGAATTATGAGAACTTTATTTGACACAACAGTTTTAAGTGTGGTTAGTATCAAGCCCTAATTTTAAGCTCCATTAAATAATGAGGCTAATGTTACTATCTTCTTACAATACTTTTAATATTTAGTTTGATTCCTAGGACAGATTGGTGCTAGTGCATAGAGCCCATGAACAGGGTTTATTAGAGAATTTGAACTCACAGTGAGAAAAGATAAAGTAAGAAGAAGAATGTTACTTACTATTAAGTTTTTATACAGTACTTTACTTGATGGAATAATTTTATTGCACCTATGTAATATAGGAGAAAAGCAGCTATGAAATCAAAAAGATAGGAAAAAACCCTCACATGTATAATGGTCCTTGAAATATGTATTAGGCTTCACCCAGAGTTCAAAGAATATCCATAATAGAAACAATATTATACTTTCAAAAAAATGTATTTGTCATTGATTAAAATAAGAGTCATATGATAAAAATCTTGTGGGACAAGCTCTATAGGAATTAGAAGAGTAACATGATAAATGGAAATGGAAAATTGCTCCAGGTTCATATAGAGGGCACTGTATAATCATAATGATGATAGCTTGCACTTGTAAAGTATTTTAGTTTCAAAGTGCTTCTATACCCATCATCTCTTCTGATCCTTACAACAACCCTGTGAGTAGGTAGGGCAAGAATTATCACCCTCATTTTGAAGAAAAGGAAACTTTACATCTCTTTCAAATAGGTGATTTTATATTTAAAGTGATTGTATACCATCTTTCCCTTCTTGATATAAGTGTCATTATAAACTATTTTATAAAATGGGAGTTAGTGAATATTAAATAAAATTTACAAGATGAAGATATCCTATAAATATAGGCACAGTTAGAGACTAAAATTGTGTGAACACATATAGACATTTGAGATTGTAAGTAGGACAGGGACATTATTTTGCATAACATAGTTTAAGTAGCTTTCCTCTTCTTTGGACATTCCCATGTAACTAGCTGGCTATCATCTCAAATTTCATGTATGGGACACTTTCCCTCATATTTTAATTTTCAGTCTTTCTGTGTAGCACCTCTGTTCATTTCTTTGCCCAGATTTGACACCTTGGTCTCCTTCTGATCACCTTTTTGTTAACTTAACCATCTGAAATCATTTACTGCATCTTCTTTTTTCTTCTATTCATTCCCGCTGTCTCCTCCTTAACCCAGGTCCTCACTGACTCAGTTCCACACTGACCTTCAGTTTGCCCACATTTCAATCTACCTTAGGTATTGCTGCAGTACACCACCAGTGAAGCCTCAGAATCATTCATTAGATTCCTATTTTCTTTAATTCCTAAAATAAAAATCACTTTGACTGCCTTTCAGAATCCGTTATATCTAAATGAAATGCCAGCCAATTTCCCACATTTTCAAACACACTATTTTCTGTTTTAATGAGCCCTGAACCCCCCTAGCACCTTCAATAACTTTATGATCTTTACTTCCTATCTTGGTCCATTCCTATGGAGGTTAAAATTCCCCCCTACTTTTGGTAAATAATTTTTCTCTCAACTTTACCCAACTATAACTTCCATGATTCTGATTCTTCATGGAAGACACATTTTTCTAACTTCCTACATGATTTATATTCTGTGATATTCAAGTAGAATTAATTATACAAATTGCCATACTGATACAGATCCATGTGTATTAATACATATCTTCAGTTATACTGAAGGACTCTAACAGAAGTCAATATGTTTTATTATCTATTACTAATTATCACAGGTACATGATCAATGTAATCTTTATAGGATAAATACCCTGGGGCATCAAGCAGTGATATCAGTAGGTTATTTAGTTAATAACTATATCAAAAGACTGAAAATGAAATGCTTGAAAGTAAATGCATTTATTCACGTCAACCAGGCATTATGTTAGAAGTTGATACTATAATAGTTAAAAAGATGAACTTGCCACCTACCCTCACTGAGCTTATGGTCTATGACTATGGAGACTCTGGAGGAAACAAGCTAATAAATATCCTCAGTGGGGGATTCTGAATGTGCACCATCCTTTAAAGTCACAAAGATAAACAAAAGTTATGATCAATCTTCATACTGGAAAAAACTCATAAATGAAATAACCCTTTCAGCTTCATGAACCCTTTCTGCTTCTCTCTTTCATGAAGCAGAAAGGATTAAGGAGTATTTCTGTTTTACATATAGGGTAGCACAGGGACCAAAAATAGTTCAACATTATTATAAAATATGAAAAATAAGTGAAATGCTTGGCATTTCAAGTTGGCAGCTGGAGGCAAGATGATTTATAATTCAGTGATATATATTTTTCTATTCATCAAACACCATAGACATAATAACATTTGATTTTTAAGTAGAAATGAATAATTACAATTATTCTAATAAGCGTATAAAGTAGCTTGAGTAACTTTAAAATTTTGGTTATTCACTAAAGGAATAAATTATGTTAATTTTAGTTAATTCTTCAAATGTATACAGTAATATTCAATTTAACTTGCAAATGTTTGATAATCCAAACCATCATAGAACAATCTGCTTAGTTGGTGCATTTTCTTTATGCATCAGTATGTATTATGTAAATATTTTTGCAAGATGAACACTTACTTAGGAATCTTAAACCATAAGAAATTACTGTGATAACCTTAAGAATAACTATTTTGAGATAATTATTTCAGTCATATTTCAATTTAAAAAAACCCTCCCTGCAGTATTTTTTATCACAGTGCTGGCTAATGTTTACAAAGAACATATATTTAATTACTATTCCAAATATATTTTAACTAGCACATGCTCATCTTTTGATATTGTTATGAATGATATTTTCAATCATTATAACACCAAAAAGAAGAATCATAACATCCCTAATGTAAACAATACATTGTTGATGATATTAATTTGATTATATAATTAATTTATAATTTATAGGGATTCAACAACCACATTAGACACAGATTATATTTCCAATAATCAATAAAATGTATATTATCATCAACCCTTTACTCTAATGTTTCAAAGATAATTTCTATTTTTCCCTAGGTACAGATTAATTACATGGAAGAACCTCTCTAAGTTGACCACCCAGGGACTAACAAACTGGAAGTGATCAACATACGGAATTAAGCCTACTGCACTGATATGTACAGTCTATGAAAATTAGGTCAACTGAAGGAGGTTCTACTGAATTTAGAGGGAGAAATATCAAGGAATAAACTATAGATATATTGATTAGCAGATGGAAAGACAATCAAAGGAAAATAATGTCACAGAACTAATAAAATGTTAGACGCATCAGGAAGAATAAATCAGATGAGAGATGAAAACAAGTTAATTGATTTAGAACTAGCTCATATGTAAGCTTTCTTCAGTTTGAGTACTCCAGGTAGAGCTGAGAGCATGTTCCTCAAATGTTTCCTATGGCTTCAAAAGTGGATCAGCTTAGGCCACGAGGAGCGGGGCTATTTAGGGATATCCAACCTAATGTGCATAATGCAATGATACATTTCTAAACTATTAAGAATCAAGCATGGATGTTTTTACCAAAACAAATAAGCAAGGAAATAGTTATGTTAATCAATTAGTTGTAAGCATTCCACATTGTATATCAAATCAGCACATTGTACCCCATAAGTGCATTAATGTACACAATTATGATGCAATGAAGAATTTGTAAAAAGTGGATCAGCTTGAGGACAAATGTCAGTTAAAGGAAATGCAGAGAAAATAAGCTTGTTTGTAATCAGAGAATATGAAAATAGCAGGAAAAAAAGAAATAGAATCTCAAAAAATGAAATAGATTAAGCAATGAAATAGATTAACATTTTGAAAGAGGTAAATGATGAATCTGAGGGAACCAGTAGAAAATCGTAATAAGAAGGACAAGAAGAAATGTTGGGACAAGAAGGTATCCACATAAAAAATAGTAAAATTACATCTTGACTGTATTTCACACAGATAGAGACATATGCACAATTCAGAGTGGATTAAAGACCTAAATGTACATAGCAGAACTTTAAAATCATAGCAGATAAATTGGAAGCAGGTAAATTTTATACAGAAGGATGTTTAACTGCCCTCATCAAGATTGGAGATAGAGCTCTTTCTGGGTCATCTCTTTTTTAGGGGATGTCATTTTACTACCTGGTCTCTGGGCGATTTTCTGACTTCCCTGTACTTGATGAAATCTGGTTCGTTTTTGTCATAAATGTTAGGAAGGGGGTCCTCTTTTTGCTGACTTGGTCTCATCCTGACCGTTGGTACCATGATGGATCTTCTGAACTTAGTTACAGCCTCCATCCACCTCCTGCATAAGGTGCCCAACCCTCAGATTCTGTGGAGGAACACTGCCTACCATGATGCAGGCAGAAACTTCTGTATACCCTGAGGACACATTGGACTAGCTAATTTGTATTTATTTATTTTAAAATTTGTTATTATTTTTAATTTTATAAAAACAGAAATAATGTTATTTTTATGGGTACATATAGTTGTATATTTATATGATACATATGATGTTTTCATACAGAAATACAAGTGAGTTAATCAAACCAGAATAATTGGGGTACCCATTACTTTAGGCATTTATCATTCCCTTTGCATTAGGAACATTCCAATCCCACTCTTTTAGTTGTTTAAAATTATGCCCTAACTTTTTATCGATTGTTTCACTGAGCTTTCAAATATTGTTCATTCTATATATCTAATTACATTTTTGTACCAATTAACAATCCACACTTTATCCCTACCCCTCTCCCTATTACCCTTCTGTGCCTCCAGTAATCATTATTCTATTATATGTCTCCACAAGATAGATTGGTTTTAATATTTAGCCACCATATATGAATAAGAACATGTGAGATTTGTCTATGTTTGACTTATTTAATTTAATGTAATGTTCTCCTGTTCCATTCATATTGTTGCAAATGGCAAGATTTCATTCTTTTTTTTTTTTTTTTTTTTGGTTTGTTTAGTTAAATCATAGCTGTGTACATTCATGCAATCCCGGGGCACCATACACTGGTTTTATAGACCATTTGACACATTTTCATCACACTGGTTAACATAGCCTTCCTGGCATTTTCTTAGTTATTGTGTTAAGACTTTTACATTCTACATTTACTAAGTTTCACAAATACTCTTGTAAGATGCACTGTAGGTGTAATCCCACCAATCACCCTCCCTCCACTCAACTCCCCCTCCCTCCCCTCCTTTCCCCCTATTATTAGGTTATAACTGGGTTATAGCTTTCATGTGAAAGCCATAAATTAGTTTCATAGTAGGGCTGAGTACATTGGATACTTCTTTTTTTTTCCATTCTTGAGATACTTTACTAAAAAGAATATGTTCCAGCTTCATCCATGTAAACATGAAAGAGGCAAAGTCTCCATCTTTCTTTAAGGCTGCATAGTCTCACATAACCAAATTAAAAAAGAAAGACCATATGATTCTCTCAATTGATGCAGAAAAAGCTTTTGATAATATCCAGCCTCCCTTTATGATCAGAACACTTAAGAAAATTGGTATAGAAGGGACATTTATTAAACTGATAGAGGCCATCTACAACAAACCTACAGCCAATACCATATTGAATGGAGTTAAATTGAAATCATTTACACTTAGATCAGGAACCAGGCAAGGTTGCCCATTGTCTCCATTGCTCTTTAACATTGTAATGGAAGTTTTAGCCATTGCAATTAGGGAAGAAAAGGCAATCAAGGGTATCCACATAGGGTCAGAAGAGATCAAACT
>CAUYPK010109301.1:0-10177 GCA_963574355.1 Loris lydekkerianus
TTCTGTTCCAGACATCTACTTCTCTGCTTTTGTGCCAGTACCATGCTGTTTTGATCACTATTGATTTATAGTACAGTCCCAGGTCTGGTAGTGTGATTCCTCCTGCTGTGTTTTTATCGCTGAGTAATGTTTTGGCTATTCGAGGTTTTTTCTGATTCCATATAAAATGAAGTATTATTTTTTCAAGATCTTTAAAGTATGACAGTGGAGCTTTAATAGGTATTGCATTAAAATTAAATATTGCTTTGGGCAGTATGGACATTTTAACAATGTTGATTCTTCCCAGCCATGAGCATGGTATGTTTCTCCATCTGTTAACATCTTTGGCTATTTCTTTTCTTCAAAATGCCAAATTTTAAAGCTAGGCACTGTGGTGTGTGCCTACGGTCCCAGCTACTCAAGAGGCTGAGGTGGGAGGACCCCTTGACTCCAGGAGTTTTAGTCCAGGCTGGGCAATATGTAAGACCCCATCTCTTAAAAAAATATATCTATATTTTATTCTGTATACGTTTTTTAGTTGTATATACATAGCTAGAAACTACTAACAAATCATCTGAGCCCTCAGCAGATTGTAATCTTTTTTGCTGGAAGAACATTTTGTTTTGGTGTGAATGGGTGGTTGCTGAAGGTTGGGGTGGCTGTGGCAGTTTCTTAAAATAAGACAACAATGAGGATTGCAGCATCAGTTGACTCTTCCTTTCATGAAAATTTTTCTGTACATATGATACTATTTGGTAGCATTTTACCCACAGCAGAATTTTCAAAATTAGAACCAATCCTCTCAGACCCTACTGCTGCTTTCTCAATTTATATGATATGCCGAATCCTTTGTTGTCATTTCAACAATGTTTATAACATCTTCACCAAGAGTAGATTCCATCTTAAGAAACCACTTCCAGGGCAGGAACAGTGGCTCACGCCTGTAATCCTAGCACTCTGGGATGCCCAGGCGGGTGGATTGCTTGAGCTCAGTTTAAGACCAGCCTGAGCAAGAGTGAGATTCCCATCTCTACTAAAAGTAGAAAAACCAGCCAGGTGTTGTGGTGAGCATCTGTAGTCCTAGTTACTCGGGTGACAAAGGCAAGAGGATTGCTTGACCCCAAGAGTTTGAGGTTGTTGTGAGCTAGGATGATGCCACAGCACTCTACCCAAGGTAACAGATAAGACACAGTCTCAAAACCCTCCCAAAATACAACAACTAAACAAGCTATTTCTTTGCCTGTCCATGGGGAGCAGCTCTTCATCTGTTGAGGTGTTATCATGAGATTGCAGCAGCTCAGTGGTGTGTTCAGGCTCCACTTCTGATTCTAGTTCTCTTGTTCCTTCTACCACGTCTGCAGCTACTTCCTCCACTCAAGTCTTGAACCCCTCAAAGTCGCCCATTGGAATTGGGTTGGAATAAACTTCTTCCAAACTCCTGTTAATGTTGCTATTTTTATTTCCTCCAATGAATGACAAATGTTCTTAATGGCATCTAGAATGGTGAATTTTTTCCAGGTTTTCAATTTACTTTGCCCAGTTCATCAGAGGAATCACTATCTACGGTACCTGAAGCTTTATGAAATGTATTTATTAAATAATAAGACTTGAAAGTCAGAATTACTCTTTGATCTATGGGCTACAGAATGGATGTTGTGTTAGCAGATAGGAAGACACTGTGCCTCCTTGTATTATACATCTCCGTTGGAGCTTTTGGGTGACCAGGTGCATTGTCAATGAGCAGTAATAATTTGAAAGGAATCTTTTTTTCTGAGGATTAGATCTCAAGAGTGGACTTAAAATATTCGGTAAACCATGCTATAAACAGATAAACTGTCAGTCAGGCTTTGTTAATCCATTTATAGAGCACAGGCAAAGTAGCTTTAGCATAATTCTTAAGGGCCATGGGAAACATGGTCATTATCTTCAACTTAAAGTCTCCAGCTGCATTAGCGCCAACAGGAGAGTCATTTTGTCCTTTGAAGTTTTAAAGCAGGCATTGATTTCTCCTCCCTAGACAGAAGCCTTATGAAATGTATTTATTAATACGTTCTCTTCTGATAGAAGGCTATTGCATCTACATTGAAAATCGGTGTTTAGTGCCACCACCTTCATCAGTTAGATCTTTGGATAACTTGCTGTTGCTCCTTCCTCAACACTTACTACTTCACCTTGCACTTTCATGTTATGGGGATGGCGTCTTTCCTGAAAGACGGAAAGGACCAACCTCTGCTAGCTTTAGACTTCGCTTTTGTAGCTTCCTTGCCTCTCTCAGCCTTCACAGAATTGAAGAGAGTTGGGGCCTTGCTCTGGATCAGGCTTTGGCTTAAGAGACTGTTGTGGCTGGTTTGATCTTCTCTCCAGACCACTCAGACGTTCCATATCGGGCCTTAAGGCTGTTTTTCTTTCTTAATCATTCATGTGTTCATTGGAGTAGCACTTTTAATTTCCTTCAAGAACTTTCCACAAATTGGCTAACTGTTTGGTGTAAGAGGCATAGCATTCACCCTATCTGAGCTTTCAGCATCCCTTCCTTCTAAGCATAATCATTTCCAGCTTTTGGGTTAAAGTGAGAGAATGTAACACTTCCTTTCACGTCAACACTTAGAGACCATTATAGGGTTCTTAACTGGCCTAATTTCAATACTGTTGCATTTCAGGGAATAGAGAGGCCTGAGAAGAGGGAGAGAGAAAGAGGGAAAAACCAGTTGGTGGAGCAGTCAGAACAAACACAGTATTTATGATTAAGTTACCTGTCTTGCATGGTCACAGTTCGGGATACCCCAAAACAACTACAATGTAACATCAAGTATCTCTCTGATCATAGATCACTATAATAGATATAATAATAATAAAGAGTGAAATACTGTGAGAATTACCAAAATATAACACAGACGCAAAGGAAGCACATGCTATTGGAAAAATGGCAGTGATGACTTACTTGACACAGGGTTGCCACAGACCTTCAGTTTGTAAAAACACAGTATCTGCAAAGTACAGTAAAGCAGAGTGAAATAAAAATGAGGTATGCTGCTTATAGCTGCAACAGAGATTATGTGACAGAATGGCTCATGAGGCCTAAAATATTTACTCTTTGGCTTTTCATAGAAAAAACTTGCTGATTCCTGCCCTAAACAAAGACATGGGTGAGTCTAGGCCTTAGAAATCACTGCCATTGTTTTTTTTGTTTGTTTGTTTCTTTTTGAGACAGAGTCTCAAGTGTTGCCCTGGCTGGGTTTGGACCCATCACCTCCAGCATATGGGGCCAGCGCCCTACTCCTTTGAGCCACAGGTGCCACCCAAGGGGTCTCGAACCCCATGAGCTCAAGCTATCCACCCGCCTCAGCCCCCCAGAGAGCCAGGACTACAGGGGTGAGCCACTGTGCCCAGCCAACTGCCATTGTTTTTAATGTGGGAGGAATTGTTGTGATCGTAGCTACACTAGATTTTTGTGGTCAGCATTATTATTTCTTGCATCTGTTTTCTTTGGAGGATGAAAGGATCGGGAGGGACAAGTCTCTGTTAGTCTTCAAGTAAAGAAGAAAACAATTTCAGTACTAATTAACTCAGTTGGATTTAGAATTGATACTCTTTCATTTTTAAGGAATTATATACTTTCATGCTTGGCTTATTATTACCTTCATGGGCTTTGCACTCAGCACATGTGATTGTTTTTTTTTTTTTTTTTGAGGCAGAATCTTACTATGTCACCCTCAGTAGAGTGCTATGGTATCACAGCTCACAGCAATCTCCAACTCTTGGGCTTAAGCGATTATCTTGCCTCTGTCTCCCAAGTAGCTGGGACTATAGGCGCCCACCACAATGACCAGCTACATTTTTGTTTGTTTGTATTTTTCTGTTGCAGTTGTCAGTATTGCTTAGCTGGGTTGGGCTGGATTTGAACCCGCAATCCTCAATGTATGTGGCCGACGCCGTAACCACGTGCTACGGGCGTCAAACCAGCCAGTCTTTAAAACTATAGAATGAGGGTTCAGCGCCCGTAGCTCAGTGAGTAGGGCGCCAGCCACATGCACCCACCAAGGCTGGCAGGTTTGAACCTGGCCTAGGCCTGCTAAAGAACAATGACAACTACAACCGAAAAAAAAAAAAAAATACTCGGGCGTTGTGGCAGGCATCTGTAGTCCCAGCTACTTGAGAGGCTGAGGCAAGAGATCACCTAAGCCCAAGAGTTTGAGGTTTCTGTGAGCTGTGACGCTTTGGCACTCTACCAAGGGCACCATTGTGAGACTCTGTCTCAAAACAACAAAAAGTTATAGAATGAATTATTCCCTATAATTACTTTGTGATCTTGAGAATTTAGAATTTATAAATACACTTACCTTACCACTTATGTGTAGAAGGGAGCTTGGAAGAGCCTCTGAGTCCAGTCGCGAATGCAGGGTTGGTGCCCCACGTCTCACATCACTCTTCTCTCCTGAAGGCCGACTATTTTAGCTCTGTGGCGACAGTGGTGTATCTTCGCAAAGAGAACTCTATGTACCAGGCCTGCCCAACTCAGGACTGCAATAAGAAAGTGATCGACCAACAGAATGGATTGTACCGCTGTGAGAAGTGTGACAGTGAATTTCCCAATTTCAAGTACCGCATGATCCTGTCAGTAAGTAGAATGGGTAGACGAGAACCTCTATGGTTTTTATTAAGTCTCTTTCATGGGTGGACACAACAGCAGAAACAAGTGTGGTCACGGTAGGAAGCTTACAGAGCACTAAGTGCTGAAGAGTTGTTAATCTTCTATAAATAAGGAAGTTGGGCTTTTCACTCAAGCTGTCTAGCTTTGCCTACTTAAATAAGCTTTTCTTCATGCAAGAATGTTGGGTTGAGATACCCAGGCTGGTTTTAGCCTTCTGTGCCTGTTGCGCAATGACAGCATTGGTGGCACTCGTCTGCTAGATGTTATGAGTATAAATGAATTTGGAATGTCTCTTCTAGAGAGCAGTAATTGTACTTATACTGCTGGTGCCTATATTTAGTTATTTTTCTTGTGGATAATCTGTCCCTCTAGCCTTAGTAGAGCTGACTTCAGAGGAATGTGACCACATGCTGATGTGGGATTGTTGCTTTTCTACATTGTAAGAATTGTTTCTGTCTGTATTTAAAACCTTTAAAATTGGCTGGGCATGGTGGCTCGTGCCTATAATCCTAGCACTTCGCGAGGCTGAGGTGGGAGAATTGCATAAGGCCAGGATTTTGAGGCCAGTCCAAGTGAAATAGTGAGACACCCCCCACCCCACCCCCAATCTCTATAGAAAATTTAAAAATTAGCCAGGCATAGTGTCCCATGCTTGTAGTCCCAGCATAGGAGACCGGAGCAGGAGGATTGCTTAAACCTCAGCAGTTTGAGATTGCAGTGAGCTGTGATGGCACCACTGTACTCTACTCTGGGCAGCAGAGCAAGACCCTGTCCCATCTCCCCCACCCCTGGAAAAAAAGAAAAAAAAAAAAAAACCTTTAAAATGGCTCGGCGCCTGTAGCTCATCAGCTAGGGCACCAGCCACATACACCAGGGCAGCAGGTTCAGACCTGGCCCGGGCCTGCTAAAGAACAATGACTACTACAACAACAACAACAACAACAACAAAAATCGTCGGGTGTTGTGCCAGGCACCTGTAGTCCCAGCTACTTGGGAGGCTGAGGCAAGAGAATCACTTATAAGCCCAACAGTCTGAGGTTGCTGCGAGCTGTGACACCACAGCACTCTACCAAAGGCGACATAAGGAGATTGCGTCTCAAAAAAAAAAAAAAACAAAAAAAAAACCCTTTAAAATGAACTGTATAAGATTTTTTTTTAAATGATAGTACTGAATGTAAAGGTTCAAGAAATGGGCACTCTTAACATTTTTCTGGAAGATGATTTGGAAGTAAGATGTCAGAAGCCTTAAAAATGTTTATTTTCTATCACAGTAAACACCTGGAGGGAATTTTTCCTAAGGAAAGAATCAGAGTTCTTAACATCTGTATAAAGCTGTCTGTTACACTGTTGTTTATTTTGAAAAACTGGATACAATTTAAATGCCCTTCATATTCCACTGGTTAATTGTTTTATTGAATATCCTTGGAAGATATGAAGGGGTTAGAATTTGCTATTTATTTGACAGTTTCCACAGTGAAAATATTTGAAAACCATTGCTAATTAAGACTATTAAACAACGTTAAATAAATAATACTAAGGCCGTATTAGATGAAAATAGCGAATTTTAATTGGTATGTTTTATATGATCTTAGTGTATACAGACAGAAAACAGACTGGGAAGATGAATACCAGACTGATATTTGTTATTTCTGGTAGATTTTAATTTTCTTCTTTATGTTTTTTTGTCTTTTCTACTTTTTTTTTTTTAGTAAATTATAGTAGAAAAATTTAAAGAAGTCTTTCGAGATTCAAAAAAGTAAAAGATTCCAACTATCCATTCTACATTTTAATTGCCCTTTAAAATGCTAGTTCAGCAGGAAAGTTCCACATTTAAGCTTCTTATTTCATTGAACTAAGATAAGAAAAATTGTTTTAGATACTTTATTTCATCAGCCTTTCTGTTAAATTCTTAAATAATGGGAGCGCCTACCCATCCTGATGTGACGTTTATCGTGTGTCTGCACCTTTGAGATTTTTACCCTATATGGTGAGACATTCTTTTCTTTTCTTTTCTTTTTTTTTTGAGACAGAGCCTCAAGCTGTTGCCCTGGGTAGAGTGCTGTGGCGTCACAGCTCACAGCAACCTCCACCTCCTAGGCTTAAGCGATTCTCTTGCCTCGGTCTCCGAAGTAGCTGGGACTACCGGCACCTGCCACAAAGCCCACCTATTTTTGGTTGTAGTTGTCATTGTTGTTTGGCAGGCCCGGGCTGCATTCAAACTTACCAGCTCAGGTGTGTGTGGCTGGCGCTTTAGCTGCTTGAGCTACAGGCGCTGAGCCAGAGAGATGCTCGCTCTTTTCCTCTTAGAAGGATAGCGTGGTGGTGGCTTGGCACCTGTAGCACATTGGTTATATTGCCAGCCACATACACCAAAGTTGGGTTCGAACCCGGCCCAGGCCAGCTAACCAACAATGACAACTGCAGCAAAAAAATAGCTGGGTATTGTGGCAGGCGCCTGTAGTCCCAGGTACTTGGGAGGCTGAGACAAGAGAATAACTTGAGCCCAAGAGTTTGAGGTTGCTGTGAGCTGTGACACCATAGCACTCTACCCAGGGCAACATAGTGAGACTCTGTCTCAAAAAAAAAAAAAGAAGGCTAGCAGGGTGTAAACCAGAGGGATGAGCCCAATATGTGACACCATTTCCATATATTTATGAGTCCATATAAGTACATGAGTACATGTCACCTTATTTTTATTATAGCATTCTGTCTCGTGTACACATTAAAGGAATATGTAAAATATCCACATGATACCTTAAAAAAAATTTAACCCTCATTTCTAAGCCATTGGATTCTTCAAGATCTACTTTCTTCCTCAGCTCTCTTCTGTGTTTAATTTCATACCATAGTCCAACTGAAGCCACTTGTTTCTGTTACTAGGTAAGATTGGTGACTGGCCCTAGTGTGCTCTTAAATTGTCTGATTTGGTCAGCAGTGACGTAGAGCCATCTCAGGGACCTCCTCCTAGTGATTGACGAATATATAATTTAAAATGCAGAGAATTTGCCCTATTAGAGGCTTCCTCAAAACCTTTAGTACAAAGCTCAATGCATCTGGAGGGGAACTAAGTCTTGTATGCCTGGATTCTGCATCTGAGTGAGGAGTTAATAGGGCTATGTCTCCACTGAGATCTGGAATCACATCCACAGCATATTGTATTCCTGTTTAACATTTTATTTATTTACTTTTTTATTTTTTTGCAGTTTTGGCCAGGGCTGGGTTCAAACCCACCACCCCAGGTATATGGGGCTGGCGCCCTACACATTAAGCCATAGGCACCGCCCCTGTTTAACATTTTAAAACTTCTTTCTATGATACCGTTTATATTTTTTAGAAAGAATACATAGCATAGTTAATGATAATGTTTTCTTCTCTGGAAATTCCTTTAATAGGTGAAAAGGGTAACCTCCTAGTCTCCTTACGCTGTCTTTCTTTTATTATTTCTTTGCTGAAATAATCTAGAATTGGGGTTGTTTTTTTTTAGGTAAATATTGCAGATTTTCAAGACAACCAATGGGTGACTTGTTTCCAGGAGTCTGCTGAAGCTATCCTTGGACAAAACACTGCTTATCTCGGGGAATTAAAAGAAAAGGTCAGCCACAAACTTTATTATAACTAATAATAGTTCTCATGCCGTACCTTTGACTTTTTTTTTTTTTTTTTTTTGCTGTTTAATTTTTTTTGTTTGTTTCTTTTCGGTGTTGTATACAATTTCTCAGTCTGATTATATAAGAGCTTATCTGATTTTATCTAATTTTGTCCATTTTTGATGCAGTTAATAATGAGGTAATGAAATAGTGTATATAAAAATGCTTTAAAACCAAAGTACTTTACATATATAAGCCATTCCTACTAGCACATCATTGCTGGTGTGCCTGCACTCACTTGCAGTCTGGAAAGTATTGATATCTTCTAAAATAATCTAAAGTACACTTGTGCCTTTTTAACATAATAAACACCTCCCAGAAAAGTTGTGTCAAATCCCGGTGTAAGTGCACATTGAAGCACTTAAAAATACATGGTGCTTGCTCTTTCAGACTATCAGATAAAATTATTTTTTTTTAATTGCTGGGGATTCATTGAGGGTACAAGAAACCAGGTTACACTGATTGCATTTGTTAGGTAAAGTCCCTCTTACAATCGTGTCTTGCTCCCAAAAGGTGTGGCACACGCCAAGGCCCCACCGCCCTCCCTCCCTCTGCTCTTCCTTTCCCCACCCCTCCCTTCGGAACTTCCTTCTTTCTCTGCTCTCCAGATAAAATTGTTATGCAGTGACTTTCTTTTATAAGATAACTTTATCCATTTCATTTTTATAAATATGTATTTTCTTCATATATTAGATTTTTTAATGCAGAGAATAGATTACTAATTATGCTAAACTTAAGAAGATAGTCACTCAGGTAAAACATATAATGAAGACTAATAAAAGTTGTATTTTCTGGGCCATGTAAATTAGCATCTGTCTATGGGTGGGTTATTTTTCTGTATCCTCCAAATTGGTTAGAATACTTGGAAAGACCACAAAGAAAAGGATGTGCCATTTGTTTTTTTTTGTTTTTTTTTCTTTGCAGTTTTTGGCCGGAGCCGGGTTTGAACCCACCACATCCAGTATATGGGACCAGTGCCTTACTCCTTGAGCCACAGGCACTGCCCAAGGATGTGCCATTTGTTATGGCCTAGTTTTCTTGTCTTTTCCAATCCTCAGTTCTGTTTGGTTCTGCCCTCACCTCCTTTTTGAATTGTCCATGAGATCTCTGAAAATAGTCCCAACAAGTCATTTCACAGACATAAATAGAATCGATTTTAAGTGTGGTAGTGTCTTGTGTCTGTTTCGCCTGGTCCTCAATTTTCATATCAGATGTTAAGGCTCAAGTCAACCTTTTGGGATATTTTATGACCTTATTGTAGTTGACTGTCATTGCTGATGATGAAATTGGGACATAGAGAAACTTCCCTGAGGGGCCTTGAGATCTTAGAAGAGTAATGGCAAGTGGTATAATTTTCTTGAGTTTAATACTGTTTTATTTACATATCTGAAAGTTGAAGGGACATCTTTTTTTCTTTCTTTTTATTTTTTATTTTTTGTCAAATAACCTTTACAAAAAAAGAGTTCTATATAACAAATCTCTTTTCATGTTCCATGTGATTTGCAAAGATATTTAGCTGATAAGTTTATTTTATGTCTATTTATATAAAATACATTCTCAGCTGGGTGAAGTAGCTTGTAACTGTAATCCTAGCACTTTGAGAGAGTTAGGCCAGGATGATTACTTGAGGCCAAGAATTTGAAACCAGCCTAAGCAACATAGCAAGACCCTGTCTCTACAAAAAAAAAAAAAAATAGAAAAATTAGCTGGATATGGTAGTGCACTATAGCAGGGGTGGCGAACAAGTTCAACACAAAGACCCAAAATTTTAAACTGTGAGAGTCAGAGAGCCACACCACGCAGTGACCTGCCAAAACAGACAAACACTCACACAAAAGCATATAATTTTAACAATAATATATTAAACACATAATATAACATGCTCAGTCAGGTGTTTTTT
>CAUYPK010109307.1:0-10743 GCA_963574355.1 Loris lydekkerianus
AGGATTGGGCTGGTCATTATGGAGGATAGGTCTGAGAATATCCTGAAGAGCTGGTTTGGTTATGGCAAATTTCTTCAACATATGAATGTCATTAAAGTATTTAATTTCTCCCTCATAAATGAAACTCAGTTTAGCTGGATATAGGATCCAGGGTTGAAAGTTATTTTGCTTTAGGAGATTAAAAGTTGGTGACCACCCTCTTCTGGCTTGAAAAGTTTCAGCAGAGAGATCTGTAGTCATTCTAATATTCTTCCCTTTGTAGGTAATGGAATTCTTATGTCTGGCTGCTTTCAGAATTTTCTCCTTCATATTAACTTTAGTGAAGTTAATTATGATATGTCTGGGGGATGTCTTATTCTGATTGAGTCATGCTGGGGTTCTGAAACTGTCTGCTATCTGAATTTCTGAATTTCTCGGCATGTCTGGAAAATTATCTTTCATAATTTCATGGAAAAGGGCCTCTGTGCCTTGCGTGGCCACTTCATCACTTTCAGGGATTCCAATGAGGTGGATATTAGCCTTCTTCGAATTATCCCAGAGCTCTCTGAGAGAATGATTCATTTTTGCTCTCCATTTCTCTTCCTCTTTGAGAGTTTGGGAGCGTTCAAAGGCTTTGTCTTCAATGTCAGAAATCCTTTTTTCTGCTTGCTCCACTCTGTTACTGGGGGGTTCTACTATATTTTTTAGATCTTTGAGGGCTGCAAATTCTTGCTTCAGTGCATTAAAATCTTTGGTGGTTTTGTCTTTAAATTCATTGAATTCTTGAGACAACTTCTGAATTTCTCCTCGAATTTCTAGTTCCAACTTTTGAATTGCTCCTCGAATTTCTAATTCCAAATTTTTTTCCATTCTATTAATCTTGTTTGCAATCCAAATTCTGAATTCGATTTCTGACATCTCGGTCAGCTGTTTATGAATGGGATCTTCAGTTACATCTGCCATATCTTTCCTTGGGGGGGTTGATCTATTCTGGTTATTCATGTAATCAGAGTTTACATGAATGATTCAGCCCCATGATTATTTTACACCATTTGATTTTTCCCCTGGAGCTTTGTTGAGGACCCATACAGTGCTATGGCCTGAGAAACTGGGGCCCTGTTTGGTATGGTGGGGCTAAGTGGTTCTGTCTTGTTTTCAGCTGGTCTCTGTTTGACCCTAGTGAAACAGTTACTCTGTTGAAGTCTCAGCTGTGGAGAAATACCAGCACTTAAGTCACTGCCCCCCCCCCCAGACAACAATTGGAAAAGGAAAATCAATCCTTCCTACAACTACACACCCAGGGCACCACCTGAATAGTCCTCATGTGATTGGCTCAGTTTAAAAAGTTTTAATCAATTGTTGCAGTCAGCACCTGTCTCAGGTGGGAGAGTTTAAAAGGTCTCTGGCAACTGGATCGCAGGGGTCTGGTGACTACTCAGACATAGCTTGCTCTACTACTCTGTGGAGTCAGGAGGACCCACCTAGCAAGTAGATCAGTCGGGAAGGATGATGCCTCCTTCCCTACCTTGCACCTCTGTCACACCCAGTCACTGATAGCCCCATAGGGCTGTGACCTATTTGCCTGTAGTGAACAGATACTCCAGGGGTTTCCACCTGCCTGAGTCACAAGGAAATCTATTTCTGCTCAGCCAGGCCGCTGCGTTCTTCCTCTGTCTAGCAGGGGGAGGTGAGGCCTGACAACCTCAGGCACTTGATAGAGGCTGGGGTGTGTTCACTCAGTTCCAGCCCTGCCCCTGTTTGATGTTACTGACAGAACAGAACAGAACAACTTTGCGGGACTTTGTTTCTGTCCCTGCTAAATTCCTGGGGCTTGCGTTTCCATCCCAGATCTGTTCCGTGGTAGTTACCACCTGAGTAGATGCCCATCCTCCTCTGGTTGCCCAGGGAGACAGTGGGTGTGGCTTTGGAATATCCTGGACTGAGCCCTATTGTTGCCAAAAGATGGCTGCTGCTCTGTGCCTTGGGGCACCACCACTCTGGTGTGGTTCCCTCTCAGCTGATCGTCGTCTCCTCAGTCCTGTGCCCCAGAGTCAGCACTGACCAGCTGCAGTTTAGGCCCTGTCCACACCCCTCAAGAAATCACCCAAGAATCTGGACTCCTGGGGGGCAGGCCTCCAGACCTCAGAGTGAGAGTGGAGGGGAGTGCTGGGAGCTCAGAGTTGCAGGTAGGGAATATATACAGTTTTATACAGTTTTATGCCTGGCAGGAGAATGCCCTGGCACCCTAGTAGGGGAGGTAGGTCCAGTAGTTAGAGGGTCTCTCCCCTGTAGTGTAGTGGGAGGACCTTTCAGCTCTGCTCATTTGTTTGTGGGGCACTCAGAGCCGTTCTCATGGGGGAGGGGACTCCCGTCCACTTGGTGATGGATTTTGTACCTTTTATTTGTGTCCTTGGGGTCGGAGCTCGCCTTAGCAGGGTTGATGTGCAGTCTTCAACCTTCTCTCTTGGTGCAGCTCTAATCTACCAGGTTACTTGCTAAATTTCTGTCCTTTAACTCTCCTCCTGGACAGGAGCCTCTGTGGAAAGCTGGCTTCAGTCAGCCGTCTTGTCTCCACTCCCCCCCCCCCCGCACATGATTTTGATTTGTCCTATTAGCGCTGCTATATATTTTGGCCAGTTGATTAGATTAGGCTTCTCCACTATAAAGTTAATCTTTTCTCCTTTTTACATACAGCATTTAGAATAGGCATCCTCAAACTTTTTAAGCAGGGGACTATTGAAGGGCCAGACTATAGTTTAAAAAAAAAACTATGAACAAATTCCTATGCACACTGCACATATCTTCTTTTGAAGTAAAAAACAAAACGGGAACAAATACAATTCACACTGCCTCATGTGGCCTGCGGGCCACAGTTTCAGGACCCCTGATTTAGAAGATTATTAATGTGGTTCTGTATAATTCTCTTCTAATTAGTCATCTCCCCTTTCCGTTAGCCATTCCAAAACAATGTGGTCTTCAGACCCTTCACCATCTAGTCACCTTCCTCAGAATGTACCTCTATAGCATAGTAAGAATGCTATACTTCTACTTTTCAGAGAGAGGGAAGGAGAGAGGGGGGTGGTGCCTTGGTGTGTGCCACACCTTCTGGGAGCAAGACTTTACCTAACAAATACAATCAGTGTAACCTGGCTTATTGTACCCTCAATGAATCCCCAACAATAAAAAATAAATAAATAAACAAATAAATAAATAAACAAAAGAACACTATACTTCTACTTTTATATTCTTAACTTGAAAAACTATTAGAATTATAGTGGTGCCTGTGGCTCAAAGGAGTAGGGCCCCGGCCACATATGCTGGAGGTGGTGGGTTCAAACTCAGCCCCGTACAAAAAAAAAAAAAAACTATTAGAATTAATTATAGTACTCAAAAGCAGTGTAGGCCAGGTGTAGTGGCTCAGGGCTGTAATCCTAGCACTCTGGGAAGCTGGGGCAGGTGGATTGCTTGTGCACAGGAGTTTGATACCAGCCTGAGCAAGGGCAAGATCATCTCTAAAAAACAAAACAAAACAAAAAAGGCAGGATAAAGTAGAAAATGGTTCCATGTTTGGTTAACATTGCCCTCAGTTGCAAAAACAAACCCAGTATTTTTTGGGGCGTGGGGGAGGAACAGAGTCTCATTCTGTTGTCTAGGCTATACAACCCGGCATCAGCCTAGCTCACAGCAACCTCAAACTGCTGGGCTCAAGTGATCCTTCTACTTGAGCTTCCTGAATAGGTTGGACTATAGGTGCTCTAAACAGCGCCCAACTAATTTTTCTATTGTTAGTAGAGATGGAGTCTTGCTCTGTCTCAGGCTGGTTTTGAACTCAAACAATCCTCCCAGTTTGGCCTCCTAGAGTACTAAGATTACAGGCGTGAGCCACCATGCCTAGCCAAAGCCAGTATTTTTTATAGTTAGCTCAACAGCACCCACTTGTACTCTGAACTCCTGGTACTATAGAACCCTGAGTATTTTGTAAAAAATACTGAAGCCTGGTTTCCCAAGTCATTGCTATCAATACATATCTGTGGTATTTGTAGAAAATTATAGAATGTTTTTTCTCTTACCCCATGGTTATGCTAGGTGATGGGTAGTACCAGCAATCTATTACAGTAAGAAACCTCAATTTAGCATTATCTTATGATCTTTCATGTAGACCAAGTTCTTTCAAAACTTCAAAGCTTTCATTTAGATTGACACATTGTTTTAAAACTTAAAAGTTTTTCCTTCAGACTTCTAAATTATCTTGGTAAATAGTAGTTAACAACTTTGAAAAAAATATTCTGATCATTTAACAGAGAAAGCTTGCCTGTGTTCCTTTAGACCATATCTACCACCCTAATATGAGTTATATTTTTTCTTTAAGTTCATATGTTTTTTTACCTTGATGTGAATTTTGATTTATAGTTCCTTCTAGATGCCATGCTTACAGTTTTAGTAGTTTCTACCCTACAGTTAATTAGTGAGTTACAGTCATACATCTATTAACATCAGGGATACATTCTGACAAATGCATCATTAGGCAATTTCATCATTGTGAAAACATCATAGAATATATTTACACAAACCTATATGATGTAGCCCTCTACATACCTAGGCTCTAAGACTTCAAAGCTGTATAACATATTACTTTACTGAATACTGTAGACAATCATAACACAATGGTAAGCATTAGTATATCTAAACATAGAAAGGGTACAGTGAAAATACAGTATGAAAGATAAAAAGTATAAATATAAAAAATGGTATACCTGTATTAGAACACTTATCAAGAAGGGCGTTTACAGGACTAGAAGTTGCTCTGGGTGAGTCAGTGATTGGTAAGCAAATGTGGAGACCCAGGAGATTGCTATACACTACTGTAGACTTTATAATAAATATTGTACATATAGGCTACACTTAATTTATAAAAATTTTTCTTCAATAATAATTTAACCTTAGCTTACTGTAACATTTTTACTTTATAAACTTACTGATTTTTAAATTTTTTTTCCTATTTTTAGTAGAAACAAGCTGGTTGGTCAGACTGGTCTCAAACTCCTGAGCTCAGGCAATTGGTACACCTGCCTTGGTGTCCCAGAGTGCTAGGATTATAGGCATGAGACAGCGTACCCAGCCTAACTTCTTAATTTTTTTTTTTTTTCGAGACAGTCTCATTTTGTTGCCCTAAGTAGAGTGCCATGGCATCACAACTCACAGTAACCTCAAACTCTTGGGTTTAAGAGATTCTCTTGCCTCAGCCTCCCAAGTAGCTGGGACTACAGGTGCCCGCCACAATGCCCGGCTATTTTTTGGTTGTAGTTGTCATTGTTTGACAGAGCTGGGCTGGGTTCAAAACCACCAGCTCCAGTGTGTGTGACTAGCGTTCTAGCCACTGAGCTATAAGCACCGAGCCCTAACTTCTTAATTTTTTAAACTTTTTGACTCTTTTGTACTAACACTTAGCTTAAAGTAAACATACCTATATGAAAGTATTTTTATTCTTCAATCCTAATTTTATAAGTTTTTTTTCTATTTTTAAAATTAACATTTTTTTTTTTTTACTTTGTAAACTTTTTGTTAAAAACTAAGACACACATTAGGCTAGGCCTACATAGGGTCAGGATCATTAGTATCTGTTCTTCAGGGGCATTAGTAAAATGCATGGAGCGTTCATCTATGGTAATAATGCCTTCCTCTGAAATACCTCCTGAATGACCTAACTAAGGCTGTTTTACAGTTAACTTTAATTATGTAAGTATAAATTTACTCATTTTTTTTTTTTTTTTTTTTGAGACAGAGTTTTGCTTTGTCACCCTCGGTAGAGTGCCATGGCGTCACAGCTCACAGTAACCTCAAACTCTTGGGCTCAAACGATTTTCTTGCTTCAGCCTTCTAAGTAGCTGGGACTATAGGTGCCCACCACAATGCCCAGCTATTTTTGTTAGCAACAAAGTCTCGCCCTGGCTCAGGCTGGTCTTGAACTAGTGAGCTCAGGCAGTTCCACCCACCTTGGCCTCCTACAGTGCCAGGATTATAGGCGTGAGCCATCATCATATAATGATGATGTATGGTGAAGTAAATACATAAACCACTAATAGTCATTTGTTATCGTTATCAAATATTATATACCGTACATTATTGTATGTGGTATGCTTTCCATGTCTGGAAACAAAGTAGATTTGTTTACACTATTATCATCACTAACACATGAATAATGTGGCTAGACACCTGGTGCACAGTGGTTACAGCGCAAACCACATGCAGGCGGGCTCCAACCCAGCCTGGGCCAGATAACCAACCATGCAACAAAAACAACTGCAACAAAAAATAGTCAGATGTTGTGGTGGGTGCCCGTAGTCCCAGCTACTTGGGAGGCTGAGGCAAGAGAATAGCTTGAGCCCAAGAATTTGAGGTTGCTATGAGCTGTGACACCACAGCACTCTACTGAGGGCAACATATTGAGACTCTGTCTCAAAAAAAATTTTCAGTGTCATTATAATCTTATGGGACCACATCATTATGCAGTGCATGACTGCATGATAATTGAAGTGAAATGAGTATAGCCCATGTATTGTCTAGTTGTTTCTTTTTAAAATCTCTCTACAGTTGTAGTAGGGTTTATCTGTCTCTAATTTTAGTCAAAACTTTATGACATTAAAGGAGAATGCCTAAGTTACTAGTGATTTGGGTTATAAGACAAGAGAAAATATAAAAACTGATGTATAAAAAGGAACATTTTTACTGGAATTAAACTGAAACTGAAATATATTTTGTGGGTTTTTCTGCAGATGATAACGGGTGACAACAAAAGACACAGCCACTGTTTAACAGTGCATTCTGTTTAATAATTTAGAAAATACAAATGAGGAAAAAAAGAAACCCAAACAAAAGTCATTTATCATCCTATTACTCAGAAATAAACATCAAAATGTTAATAATTGGTATTCTTTGATATTTTCCTATACATACACTTAAGTTTTTTTTAATATTTTTATTTTATTTTTACTTAACAGTTATTTTTAACCTGCTTTTTTACAGTTAACTTTATTGTGAACACCTTTGAATGAATGATTCTTTATCAATCCTCTATAAAAGCAAAGATATATATCACTTTGAATCATACTTCAATGATACTTTTGTGAGGAGCCTGATAATATGGTCCAGATGTATTCTGAGAGTTCAGATAGGAAGTAGATATTTTCATTGACTATAAAAAAACAATGTTGTTGCCTTTTAAAATGACGATTCTTAATCAAAGAATTATATGCCATAATCTCTTCTTTCTTTTCAACTTCTAGGATTTTTTACTTAATTACTATAAGTCAGAATTGCTTGAAGTAGGGAGCCAATAGAATTATAAAGCTTTGAATGGCTTTTTCAGTGATTTGGCCACCTTCACTTCACTCATTTGTATTTTTAATTGTTTGACTTCATATCTTTTAAGGAGGCTATAAAGAGGGGGACACATTCTAAGGTTATGTCTGCTATTCCTAAGAGACTGTCTTAAGAGAACAATCTCAATTTTATTACAATTAATTGCTGAAGGAAGTAAGAGTATATCGAATGTATGAAAATGTTTGAACACTACTATGCATGCGACTTCTGTTTTGCCAGGATATAATGCAACTGTCTTGGCCTATGGGCAGACTGGGTCTGGAAAAACCTATTCGATGGGAGGTGCATACACTGCAGAACAAGAAAATGAGCCAACAGTTGGGGTCATTCCTAGGGTAATACAACTACTCTTCAAAGAAATTGATAAAAGGAGTGACTTTGAATTTACTCTGAAAGTGTCTTACTTGGAGGTAAGTGATTTATTTTTAATTATTATGAATTCAAAATTATCTTTATAGAAAAATTCAATTCAGATTTTTTCCTGGCATGACTCAAATTAGTAAATTGCATTTTTAATAAATTGACAGAGAAAACTTATTTGTTCTGTTAGATCTGGCTCCCATAGAATTTTTTCCTTGGTGTTAAAATAGTTTCCTTAATCTGATTGTTAAAGGAACTGGCATTGCCATTTAAAAAGATGATATAAATTCTTTAATTCCAGTTTTTTCTCTATTACTGATTCCCTATAGAGTCCACAGAAAAGTGTTTTATTTCCCTTTACTGTTTTGATGCTTAAAAGATAATGCTGCTGCCTCGTGAAGAATGTTATAAAAATCAGGTGAAATGTTAGGCTGTGTAAGTGGTGATAGAGTGTGTTAATTCAACAGATATTTATTGAGCACCTACTGTGTGCCAGGCCTTATGCTAGGCACTTGGATATATCAGGTACTTGGGATGTATCAGTAAATAAAACAGATTAAATTTCCTGCCTTTGTGGGAGTTTATGGCTAGTGTGTATATTAGTAGGTAAGTAGACTGGCCAGTTATATCTAATCTCATGACACCAAAAACACATGTTTAGAGAACTAATGGCTCCTGGGAAACTAGCTGGTTAGTTCTATAGCAGTGATATATTATCTTTAAGGAAGAATAATAAAACTTATACAATTTAAGCATACAATTATAAATTGTCTGTGAATACTTCATCCTGAAGTTGAATCTCAATCTTAATAGGTATTAGAAGTGTAGAATTAGAAGAGCGAAAGTTAACAGCATTAGATTTGCTTTCTTGAGTCTCTTGATTAACCTAGTCCCAGCCAAGGTAAACAAATATAAAAATAACTTGGGAAATTCGTATGTTAAATAATGGCACCAATAGTAATAGCAGATATCCTGCTTACTCTGTGCTAAACACTGTTCTAAGTATCTAAAGTTCTGTTTGCTCTTGAAATATTGTCACTTCTCCTTTTTGCATCTCCATCCCCCCCACCTAAGGATCCATTATTCACATTTTAACAAGATTGGTGAATGTAATGGTATTATGACACCGTCAAAGAACTGAATTTGGGTACCTGTGTAATTTACATGTGTTCTATTTTTAAGAAACTCTAAGAGAGCAGTTTCAATTGTGTTACAAGTGATAGGTGAATTCATTCTTGTAGCATATCAAATGATTACTTACAGGGTTAAAGGCCTTTTCTTCATTCTAAAAATAATACATATTCATTGTAAACCAATTTTAAAATACAAAAAGTCACAAAAAAGTTTTAAATTACTTGGGTGTTGCCTGTGGCTCAGTGGATAGGGCACTGGCCCCATATCCCGAGGGTGGTGGGTTCAAACCCAGCCCCAGCCAAACTGCAACAAAAAATAGCCGGTGTCTATTTTTATTTATTATTTTTTATTGTGGGAGTGCCTGTGGTCCCAGCTACTCAAGAGGCTGAGGCAAGAGAGTCGCCTAAGCCCAGGAGTTGGAGGTTGCTGTGAGCTGCATGATGCCACAGCACTCCACCGAGGGCAATAAAGTGAGACTCTGTCTCTACCAAAAAAAAAAAAAAAAAAAAAAAAATTACCTGTGACTCCACTACCCAGAGATTACCACTTTTAACATCTTGATTTGCCACTTTATTTTTAATAATACCAGATTTATAATGAAGAAATTTTGGATCTTCTATGCCTATCTCGTGAGAAAGCCCCTCAAATAAATATACGGGAGGATCCTAAGGAAGGCATAAAGGTGTGTTTGTCTCTTATTTCATGTTATTAAAAAATGTTGGCAACATCCCTTTTATTTGCCACTGTAGTTATAAATGGCTGCTAATATCTTAGGTGTCTTTCAGGTTTTATGTGATGCCTCTGTTAATCTAGATGGGAGATCTAGTGGGAAAGGAAGTCTGCATATTTAATTTTGTCACCTTGTTACTTCTTGAAGGAATGCTAATATCAATTAAATATTTTAAAATTACTTACCGAGTTCTGAGGCTAATTATTCCAATATTGTAGCCATTACTCATAAGTGACTATTTAAATTTAAATTAATTAGTTCGGTGCTTATAGCTCAAGCAGCTAAGGCGCCAGCCCATATATAACAAAGCTGGCGGGTTATAGTCCAGTCCGGGCCCACCAAACAACAATGACAACTACAACCAAAAAATAGCTGGGCGTTGTGGCAGGCGCCTGTAGTCCCAGCTACTTGGGAGGCTGAGGCAAAAGAATCGCTTATGTCCAGGAGGTGGAGGTTACTGTGAGCTGTGATGCCATGGCACTCTACCCAGGGCAACAGCTTTAGGCTCTGTCTCAAAAAAAAAAAAAAAAAAAAAATTTTTAAATGAATTAAAATTGAATAAAATTACAATTTAGTTCCTCCAGCACACTAGCCACATACCAAGTGCTCATTAGCTACATGTGGCTAGTGACAACTGTTAGTACAAAACTTGGGAGAACTTACATATAGTTAAAGATCTTAAAAAGAAGATCCCCTTCACTTGGAGCTCCCTGGAAGGCACTTAGCCATTGCTACCCTAAACTCTAGAGATCTTTTCTAGCTCTAGTATTGGCTGGTACCCTTATTTGTGATGTTCCTAAGGAAGATTGGAGACCTTGGTTTCCTGTGATATTCACAGGCTTGATAGTGAAAAAGTTCCTTTTTACCACAATGATTCTGTTTATTGAGGTTCTGCTGTAATATCAAAGCATTATTTTAAATCACCAATCCCTATATTTTTCATCAAGCATTTGAAGTATGAATCATAAAGGAATTTTTTTCTTTCTTCGAATTAGATTGTGGGACTCACTGAGAAGACAGTATTAGTTGCCCTGGATACTGTTTCCTGTTTGGAGCAGGGCAACAACTGTAGGACTGTGGCCTCCACAGCTATGAATTCTCAGTCATCCCGATCTCATGCCATCTTTACAATCTCTATAGAACAAAGAAAGAAAAGTGAC
>CAUYPK010109309.1:0-12509 GCA_963574355.1 Loris lydekkerianus
GGCTATAACCCAACTATGACACAAGACTATGGGGAAAGGGCCAAGGAAGGGGAAGGGAGGGGGGAGGTTTTGGTGGAGGAAGGGTAATGGGTGGGGCCACATCTATGGTGCATGTTAGAATGGGTACAGGCGATTGCACTATTGTACACAGCTATGGTTTAACAATAAAGAAAAAAAAATACTAGGCCAATTTTCAGGGCTTCTCTATTAGAATGTAATCAATCATCTCTATTAAGAATTCCTATAACACATAAGGGAGAGCTAGTGGGGTTGTAACAGCAGATGGCCTTTTAGATCAATGCATCTAATTTACCCCCTAACTCCAGGATGGAACAAGGCACAAACAGAATACAAAATATAATGACCATGATAATGTTCCCTTAAGTTTGTATCTGGGCTTTGCATAAGCTAAGGGGAGATACTGCTTATGGCTAACAGAAAAGAGGGGAAAGAACTCTTCTGGGTCTAGCTAACCTCACAAAAACCCTTCCAGATACAGCATAATAGTATATACGACAGAAAAGGCAACTGAAGCTCAGAAAGGTGAAGGGTTTTGTCTGAGGTCACACAGCTGAAATGTGAGCAGCTGAGCAGCACATAAAATCATACCAAGATCACTGAGTTTCTAAACTATCAAAATAAATCATAAATGTCTCTTCAACAAGAAATGCCAAGAAAACTGGATAACCACATGCAAATAATGAAATTGGACCTCACCTCACTCTAGATATAAAAATTAATTCCAAATCATTCAACAACCTAAATATAAGACCTAAAACCATGAAAGTATTAGTAGAAAACATAGGGGTAAATCTTCACAATCTCAGATTTGACAAATAATTCTTAGATTTGACACTAAAAAGTTTGAGTAACAGAAGAAAAACATATAAATTGATAAAAAGTCAAGTAATCCCATTCAAAACAGGGGAAAGGACTTGAACAGACATAGAAGCTATACAAATGGCCAATAAGCACATGAAAATATGTTCAATATAATTAATAATTAAGGAAATGCAAATCAAAATCATGATTAGATACAACTGCATACCCACTAGAAAGGCTATAATAATAAAAGAAGAAAATAATAGTTGTTGACAAGTATATGGACAAGTAGGAACCACCATACATTGCTAAAAAGAATGTAAAATGGTGTACCCACTGTGGAAAACGCTTCTGTGATTCCTCAAAAAGTTATCAGAATTACCAAAAAAGCCTAGCAATTCCACTTCCAGGTGTAGTCTTAAAAGAACTACATTTGTATACATCAGTTTGAGTACAGATGTATAATTGTTGTATACAAATGCTCATAGAAGCACTCTCAACAATAACCAAAATGTGGCAACAACTCACATGTCTACCAATGGGTGAATAAATAAATTAATTTGGTATATACACACAGTGAAATATTACTGATTCACAAAAAGGAATACATTACTGATATATATTATAACCTAAAGCAAAAACATTTAGCTAGGTGAGAGAAGCCAGACACAAAAGGTCACATGTTGTATGATTCCTTTTGTATGAAATATACAGAATGGGCAAATTCTGGAGACAGAAAGATTAGTGGTTGCCAGGGAATACCAAGAGAGAGGAATGGGGGCCTGCTTAATGAATATGGAGTATTCTCCTAGGATGAAGAAAAAGTTTTGAAGCTAGAAAAAGGTAGTGGTTGTACAACATTGTGAACGCACTCAATGCTGCTGAATTGTACACTTTAAAATGGTTAATTGTATGTTATATAAATTTCACCTTTAAAAAATCATAAGAGAGATCATGACTGCCATCTGTAAACACAAGACATGCCACCTGAGTAGTCAGCGCCTCCATGTGACCTCTGCAGCATAAGCAGCATATTTTGAATATACTCAGAGTTTAGCTTGATAACCAATGGCATCCACAAGATGCAAATAGTCTCCCCTCATTCTGTGGTCCATAAGTCCTGGGTAGTGTACTGGAACCCATCTATGGCCTGTGGGAGCCAGGCCATACAGTATGATGTGAATACAGACAAGCAACCAAAACTTCATCTGTATTTACAGCCACTCTTCATGCTAACCTCACCACATAAGCTCTGCCTCCTTTCAGATCCCTACCTCTCTCTCCCTGTCTGTGGAAAATTGTCTTCCCTGATAACCACTAATTGTCTTCCTGTTTCTAGGTTATTTCCAGATGGCCTATTTGCTAATCGTCTTTTTTGCAAGGTTGTCTCTTTAGCTTCTAATTGTGAAGATTACTTTCCCTGATATTTCTTATTTTAAAAAAAGACATAATTTGTTTAACACCCAGCAAAATATAAGTCCTGGGAGCCTTAGAAGTCTTTTTAACATTCCATTCTTCTCCTTCTCTTCCTCTCTGTCTCCCTCATCTTTTCTCTTTTTTCATGGGTCCTTTCTTCTGTTCCTTGTAAAAAAATGTTCTTGATATCTTTAGAAAAAGAAATCCCACCTGCCCCAGGGTTAGTAAGTAAAGGGAGACTCCCCACACAAGGAGAGGTGACATAACTTTGTTTTCTGAGATTCATCTCACCCCTGGGGACATCTCACTCATGTCAGCTGCCTCTAGTCTCCTTGGACTCCATACTGGCACTTCCCATCTAGTGGTTTGGACCATGGGGGAACCCTGGGCCTATGCCTAGATTCCCTGCCCTCCTCCCGGAATATATAACTAAGATTTTCCTACAGGTACAGGGATAATAACAAGAAAATAAACCCAGAGAATAACAGGAAACTATATCATCTAACTTACAAAATAAGCCATCCTAAAGTTCCATTCCAGTGTCATCCCTGCTCCTGGCCTGCCTCCACAATGCAGCTTCCAACCAGAAACCCATGTCTGTGAATCTTCCCTTGCCAAGTCTAGACTCCAACAAAGCTAAAGGGGTTATTTCTCACCAAAGGCCTGTCTCTCACAATTGAGTTTCTGTGTGAGGGTCTGCCTCTTCACTAGGGAAAGGCATACCCACACATAGAGTGCCTGAGTGCAACCTTCAGTATGCATTTGGTGACACAGAGGACATGTCCTTACATTTATTTTATTATTTTCTCCTTTGTCACTCTCTTCCCTACCACCTCTCACCCCAATCTTCTCTTTCCTTCTTTCCTCCCACTCACAGCACAGGATCTTTTCTGCTTCTGATTTCTTTCCCTAATGTCCTCTCCTGTCCCCAGTAGGTGGCCCAGGTGGGATGGTTGCTTGCACTTCTTTATCCAAGGCCCTATCTCTGCCCTGTTCACCTGATGTTCTCAGTCACTCAACAAGTACCAGCTGAACCCCTCTCAGGCCAGGCCCTGGCTAAATGCTAGGTACTCTGGGAGACAGCAGTTGCAATTCCTGCCTTCCAATGACAGGCACAAAATCAGTAATTAAAATCCAGTGTCATCAGTCCTATGTGAAGATAGCATAGGGGCACTGCCCCATACTGGGACTGGGGAGGAAGATCAAGAAGAGTCTCTAGGAAAATGTGAAGTCTGACTTGAGGGTTACAGGAGAAGTAAGAAGTAAATAGGCAAAAATAAAGGGAAGGCATTCCACACAGGGGCACCTGCACATTCAGAGTCTAGGAAGAAAATGAAAGCATGATATATTCCAGGAACTTCATGTTGAATATGGTCAGAGAAAAGAATGTAGAGGAGTGTAGTAATGGATCATGAGGCACATGGGCAAGGACAGGTGAATGTGAGACTTTATGCCAGAGGTCTGAGGAAGTTGTTGAAGAGCCAACTTTGATTTTGGTCCCAAGGCAGAGAGGAGGAGTGTCCCTAGAGAGTTATACAGCCAGCTCATGTGGCAGTGGTACATTAAACAATGGGCTCTGCAGCCAGACCGCCTGCACCAGAAACTTATTCTACCACTCATGTAATGAGTGACCTTGGACAACTTTCTGAACCTTCCATGCCTCAGCTCCCTCATCTATAAATTAGGGTAAGTATAGTGCCAACCTCGAGCACAGTTGTGAGAATTAAGGAAAGCTATGTTAACCAGTGTGATGTAAATGTGTCAACCGGTCTGTGAAACTAGTGTATGATGCCCCATGATCATATTAATGTACACAGCTATGATTTAATAATTTAAAAAAATTAAAATAAATAAATAAATGAATGAAATAATACATGCAAAGCACCAGGTACCTACTTTATATAGGGTAGCTATTATTTTTTATTTATTAAACACATAAAGCTCTTATTATATGCTAGACACTGTTCTAATTATAAACTATGTATTAGTTCATTTTATCTCCACAATGACCCTATGTTATAGTGTTATTGCCATCTCCATTTTATAGATGAGTAAATCAAGGCACATGGAGGTTAAGTAATTTGCCCCAAATCATGCACTGACAGAGCCAGGATTCAACTCAAGGGGTTGGCCTATAGAGGTTGTGCCCATATCCACTATGTGACCTGGTGTCATCATTGTGTTCATTATTATTATTCTCCTTGCTGCATTGTTTAAGTCACTGCTGGACCTTCCAGATGTTACCTTAAAGTAACCCTCAGTACCATCTAGGGAGCTCCATAGAGATACCCACTTTCAGTTCCGTATTTACCTCATAGACTGAAGTAGTACTCTCTTGTCTCAGGGCCTTCCAAGAACAGCTAGATTTAGTCTGCATTGACAGTGAGGCAAATTCAGTGCTGAGTGATACTTCAGAAATGTTCAATTGATCACATGAACAATTTGGGTAAGTCATGAGGAAGAACTTCCTGACAGTGAGAGTTGTGAAAGACAAATGGAAGAAGCTCATCTGCCCAGACACAGAGGAAGATTTGAGGCTTTTGTGAGCTTTCTAATCAGAGGAGACACAAGATAGCCCCCAGAAGTGGGTCACTGGGGGTGGGAGACAGGTTCTGTGCTCTCCTGTAGTCTCTCAAGGGTGCAGTACTAGGACAATACACTTGACTGCTCAGCCCAGAGCTGCAGAAAGTTCCCTCCGTTCTCAGGAAGTGAGACAATCCTGTGAGTACTCAGGCCCAGAAGCTGGTCCTGGTCAGTGACAGATGGCTGAGTACAAAGAGCTACCAAAGCCTCTGGGAAAATAAGACTGAGAAGGGCAGTGATGCGCCTACACTTGAACAGAGTTCCTGCAAGCCTGGGAGGTCAAGAGGCAGTGAGACACTCCTCTGAGAAAAAGAGAAGGTTCTGGTTGAACCAGTGATGTATCTCGTGTGTGTGTGTGTGTGTTGGGGGAAGTGGAATGGAGGTAAGAGACAGTGCCTGTGCCAGGCCAATCCCTGAAGCTGCAGAGGTGGCTTAGTCTATGGGTGCATATTACCAGTGAAGAAGGAGAGGGGCTGTTGGAAGGTCTTGGGTGAAGATTTTTCAGCTCTGGCAAGAAAAGGTCCATTCCCCACATAACCTGGCAGGGCCTGGCCTGAATGAGGGGAATGTGCATCCCTACCCTTGCCCCTGTCCAGGTGGTCTGTTTAGAAGGCACAGCCTGGGGAGCTGTCTGGGCCAACACCCTGTTTTAACCTAGAGACTGCTGCCCTCCTATTTGCTTCTTCTCCAACAGCCCCAGCAGATGGCATCCTACAGAGGACCAGGCCTCGTCTATTCCCTCTCCCAGACAGACTGCCTTCTTCCCTTATAAGATAAGTGGCGGAGAACAAAGACTTTTCCATATCCAGGCAAAGGGCAGGCAAAGTGGTGCCAAACCACCACCTAAGCCACATAGGCCCTGTAGCCCCTGATTGCAGGGATGACCACATGTGTGACTCAGCCCTCGGCAAGGGCTGCAGGGTGATCTTGGCTTGAACCCAGTCAGAGTTTCTGGCAATTCTTCCTGCCCATCTCTAGGAACCTCAAGCATCATCAGCTTCCCAGCTTCAAAACGAGTAACTCATCCCATCCCCACATTTTGAAGGGCATCCAGTACCTGCATGCCTTTGCCCTTGCCCCATGACTGGCATGCCCACCACATTGCCAGATTCCAGCAGACACTGGGTCACCAGGACACCCCACCAGCCAGAGTTACACACCCAAGAAATAAAGCAGGGAAAGGATATGCACTAGGGACTCCTTCATAGCTGTGTATGTGTATCTTTGTGCCTTTGTGCCTAGAGTGTCTATGTGGTGAAAGTTGTCCATCAGCATTGACTGCAGAAATAGCTTGGGAAGAAGTTTTTACCTGTGACCTTGAATCCACACTTTACTATGGTGAGGAGATGAAACTGATCCATGGGGAGAAGAGCTGCTATTTCTACCTTCCTCTGGCCCATTCTGTTTTATCACTACCATCAGTCCAACCTTTCCAATAAAGTCTATCTAATGGCATAAAATGCATCATAAAAGAGAAGGAAACCTGGGGGTGGGCCTGCCTTGGCTGCAAATCCTATTAGGGAGAAATGACTTGAGGACTGTGGGCTTCATGGTATCCCAGCCTTTCCAAGTTTCAGGGTAGAGAGAGGCCAGCATGCTGGCATCATGGGCAGTCTGGAGGAGCCAGGGCTAGGAATCTGAAATAGGGCTGCACTGGGAAGATTGCAGAGACCAACCTAGGATCAGCCTAGGACAAGACTGACTAAGGAAGCTAAGCCCTGGCCCATAGGCAAGCTTCAGGGTGCACTGACTTGGCCCAATTCAAAAGCAAGACAGAGTCCAACATCAAGGCCATTCCCACTGCACCCTTGCTAAAGGGCTTGGTTTGAACCCACTATCCCGGGTACATGGGGCCAGCGCCCTACCCCTTGAGCCACAGGCACTGCCCAGGACTCTCATTTTTCTTGCCTGAACAATGAGAATAGTCTCTCTCTTGACCACCCTGCAGCTACTCTCCCTCTCCTGCCCACAACCACACAGTGTCTGGAAGGAACCTTCTGAAACACAGACCCAATTATATCACTCCCTGCCTATATCTCTCTCCTAGGTCACAAGAGTTTGCAGCAATATTTTCCAAATTATGTGGCCTGGAATGGTCACTAGTATCTGGTAACAAAGGGGGTTCCAAGGGGAAACAAGTTAGAGGAATGTTGAGCTACCAAAGTAAAATAGGTGTCTTTACTGAAGGACACATCTGCATCTTTACTATGCTAATTGTGCTGGGGCTTGCCAAAAGAAGGTGCTAGAGTTAGTCTGTTGCCCTGGTTCTTTGACAGAAAGCCCTCCTTCATCCAGTGTTTCTCATAGAGCATAACTTTTAGCACACCTGGCTTAGGAAATGCTGGGTCAACATAAGCAACTCTCTAAGACTTGGCACCAGGACACACCTCCAGCCTCTTGTCTTCACTCATGCTCTCCCCTCAACTGGAATGCCTTCCTTACTCCTCTCTATTTTCTGGCTAATTACCTTTTGAACTGCACTTTCCAGGAAGTTTATCCTGGCTTCCCCACCCACTACCCATCCCTCATTCTCCAAGTTTGGCTTAGGAATGTTCCTCTCATACCCTGTGCATGTCTCTGACTTTCTGTTACCAACATCTGTTTAAACTATTTCTATATTTTCCTCCTGTATGAGATTTTGAGCTCTTTGTAGGCAGGGTCTTAGGCCTTATCCAGCTCTGGGCCCAGAATCCAGCATAGAGCCTGTCAGTTTTCAGTGAATGCTGGATGGAGAGATGAGAAAGACAGAGTAGAAAAGGCAGAAGGATAAAAAGAGCTTGAGAAGGAGAGGGATAGCTGGGCATGGAGGCTCATGCCTGTAATCCTAGCACTCTGGTAGGCTGAGGCAGGTGGATTGCTTGCGATCACAAGTTCAAGACCACCCTAAGCAAGAGGAAGACCCCATCTGTAAAAAAAGAAATAGCTGGGTGTTTTGCAGGTGCCTCTCATCCCAGCTACTCAGGAATCTGAGGCAAGAGAATTTCTTGAGCCAGGAGTTTGCATTTGTGAGCTTTGACACCACAATACTATACCCAGGGTGACAAAGTGAAACTATGTCTCAAAAAAATTAATTAATTAAAAATAAAAATAAATAAAAGGAGAGGGATAGAGCTAGACCTGGTGGCACATGCCCAGAGACTTTGGAGGCTGAGGTGGGAGCATCACTTGAGTCCAGGAGTTCAAGGCTATATTGCACTATGATTGGCCCTGTGAGTAGCCACTGCATTCCAGCCTAGGACTCCATCTGTAAAAATAAAGAAAGAGAGGGTAGAAAGAGAGAATGGGGGAGGGGGGAAGCAAGTATATGAAGCTTATGTCAAGAATCCCTGGTCAGCGGATCAAGATGGCAGACCATAAAGATTATCCAGCTGAGCTCTCCTAACATGTCTGGGGGAAAACAGAGAACCCAGCATTGCCTGCCCTAGGGACCTTACCCAAAGCCATAGCTCATGGAGCACAATGAGGAGGTGGTGAGCTGGATACAATGTATGATCTGGAGTGGTGGAAATCTGATGAATTAGGCAAGTGATTGTGACCAGCTGGGATCAGCTGCCCCACACAGAGGTCTTGGATGGGAGGAAGCCTTTCCAGAGTTTTCAGTAGCTGGGTGAAGCTGTGCATTGAGTGGAAAGCTTAGAAGAGTGGGTGGACTTAAACAGTAGATAGCAACCAGATTACGATGCCAGTTGGAGTGGATTTGCCATATTTGCCATAGGTTTGGGGACTGGTTAGGCAGCCATACTGAGAAGGTGTCAATAGCCAGAGGGTTGCCATTGTGGGATGGTCATGAGATGGTCATAGCAGGGGCTTAAAGTATGGCCATTTTAATTCCACCTGCCAGGATCAGAACTCCACTCTTGGGACAGACTGAGGGACTCCTGCACCCTACAGGAACTGGAGTCAGTGGGCACTGTGAGATCTGCCCCTGTAGGATTCTTGTGAGCTTTGACATGCCAACCTGGCAGGGTTTGGATGCTGAGGAAACAATCAGATAATCACCAAAGGCAACTAAGTTTGGGATAAGAATCATAGATATTGCTGGCTGTGCTCTCTGACTCCTAAAAAACCAAAGCACCACCTGGTGCCCCAGCAACATATTGCAACATATTGTCATGAAAAGCAAGGACTTCTGTTTGAAACAAAGGAGGCAGAGAGAAGGAAAAAGGAGAACAGGGAGGTGAACGAGAAGAAAGAACACATGAGGAGGAACAAACAAAAAAGAAAAAAAATGGGCAATACAAGAAACCAAACAGAGCAACTCCCACAAGGGACCATGAGGCAGCTATTGCAGAAGACTCCACTTAAAAATAATTAATGGACTTTACAGAAAGGGAATTTAAATATGGACAAGAAATACAATAAAAGGAATAGACAAGAAAATGAAAAGACAGAACCAAAAGTCAGACAAGAGATACCATATATACTCGAGTATAAGCCAAGTTTTTTGGCACAAAATTTGTGCCGAGTTCGGGTTTTTCAGCACAAATTTTATGCCAAAAAAACTCGGCTTATACTTGAGTATATACAGTATGTAGAATATACAAAGGATATGGAGGAGCTTAAGTAAATGAAGGAGACAATCATGGAATATAAAGAGGCAATAGAAAGTATCAATAATAGGTTAGACCATGGAGAAGAAAGAACCTCAGAGCTATAAGATAAAATTTTCAAGTTAACCCAGGTAGATAAAGAGGCAGAAAAGAAGAGAAAGAAAACAGAACAGGCACATAGAGAACTATGAGACTCCATGAAGCATTCAAACATACAAATAATATGGATTCCTGAAGGGGAGGAAGATTGTCCCAAAGGAATGGAAGCCCTACTGGAGACTATCATGAATGAAAACTTCCCAAGTTTTATTAAAGACCCTGACACACACCTTTCAGATGGATATTGAACCCTGGGTCACCTCAACTCAAATAGAGCCTCTCTAAGACACATTGTGATAAACCTATCCAAAGTCAAGATGAAAGAAAAAATTCTACAAGCAGCCAGGAGTAAGCACCAACAGACCTACAGAGGCAGAGCCATTAGGATGACAGCAGACTTTTCCACTGAAACCTTCCAAGCTAGAAGAGCATGGTCATCCACCTTTAACACTTTTTTCTTTTATTATTAAATCATAGCTGTGTACATAAATGTAATCATGGGGTACAATGCGCTGGTTCTATATACAATTTGAAATATTTTCATCAAACTGGTTAACATAGCCTTCACAGCATTTTCTTAGTTATTGTGTTAAGACATTTATATTCTACATTTGGGGGGGTGGTGGAGGCAAGATGCTGACTAGAGCCAGCTTTCCACAGAGGCTGCTGTCCAGAAGGAGAGTTAAAGGACAGAAGTTTAGCAAGTAAGCTGATGGTTTGGAGCTGAGCCAAGAGAGAAGGTGGAAGAACTCACATCAACCCTGCTGAGGCAAGCTATGACCCCAAGGAAACAAAAAATAGGTACAAAATCCATTGCCAAGCAGACGGGAGTCCCCTCCCCCAAGATAATGGCTCGCAGTATACTTTCTACACACAAACAAGTGAGCAGATTTCAGATCCCCTCCTATTTTAACCTACATGAGAGATCCTTTAAAAATTGGAACTCCTTCCCCAGAGAGCACTGGTGCACCAGTGTCTCACTGCAATCTTCTGCCAGGCATAAAACTGTATAAAACTGTAAAAATTCTCTATCTGCCTTTCTGAACTCCCAGCACTCCCCGCTACTCTCACCCTGAGGTATAGAAAGCCTGTCCCCCATGGAGTCCAGATTCTTGGGCATTTTCTTGAGAGGAATGGACAAGGTGTGTTCTGTTGCTGGTCTGTGCTGTTTCTGCAGCACAGGAATAAGGAGAGGACCATACCTTCAACATTCTTAAACAAAACAATTTCCAGCCCAGAATTCTGTATTCTGCTAACCTAAGCTTCAAAATTGATAGAGAAATCAAATCGTTTGTGGATATACAAGCACTGAGGAAATTTATCACAAGACTAGCTCTACAGGAAATACTTAGTTATTCTCAGCACTGACCACCATAATGGACCACCAGCAAAGTAAACACCCAGAAGCTAAAGGTCAAAACTTAGCTTCCACAGTGGTGCAAAGGCTAAAACTACACGATGGATTCTGACAAAATAAGATGAATAGAACTCCAGCACACTTATCAAGTCTATCAATAAATGTCAATGGACTGAATTCACCACTGAAGAGGCACAGGCTGGCTGACTGGATAAAAAAGCACAAGCCATCCATATGCTGTCTCCAGGAGACACACCTAGTCTTGAAGGACATTTTAAGACTTGAGGCTAAGGGCTAGAAAACATTATTTCAAGCAAACGAAAATCTGAAAAAAGGAGAGGTTGCAATCTTATTTTTAGATATGAGCGGATTTAAAGCAACTGAAATTAAGAAAGACAAAGATAGACACTTTGGCAACCGTGCGGCCCTGTGCCCCGCATTCGCTGGGCTTCCATATGCCTGCCCTGGCAAGGGACTCACTGACTGTGGGGCCCAAAACCCGCGCCCGCCCCAGCCAAGGACTCCGACGGCAACCATGTGGCCACACGCCCCATGCCCACTGGGCCTCCGCACGCCTGCACCAGCCAGGGACTCAGTGGCAACTGCGTGGCCCTGAGCCATGCACCCACCAGGCCTCCACCAACACTGGCCAGGAACTATGGGAGCTGCACAACCTGCGTCCTCCCCCCTGTACCCTTCCTGCCTCCTCAACAGCCCACACATCTGGTGAGAGACACTGGTAGCAGCATGACTCCAGCCCTCCCTGCCTCTGCACGGAGCCCTCCTCCTGGCCAGAGACTGCTGGAGCCTTGGGCTCTTGTGCCAAATTCACCAGGCACCAGGCACTCCCAGAACCGTGTGCATCACCCCCCACCCTGTTGCTGTATCAGGTGTGCCACACTCTGGAGCTGCTCCCACAGCCAGAACCCTCTGGCTGGGGCAGCCCCAGAGGAGCTACACAGGGTCACTCCCTACAAAGAGCCAGCAACAATAGAGTGATCCTGCCAGGGTCTAATCTTAGAGAGACACCTCCCAATTCTGAAGGTGGCCAGAGGCAATGATGAAAAACAATGATGGGGTGGAATCAACAGAAAAACTCTGGCAATATGAATAATCAGAGTAGATCAACTCCCCCAAGGAACAACAAGGCAGACACAGCACAAGATCTCATGCATGAACAAATGGCTGAGATGTCAGAAATCAAATTCAGAATCTGGATACCAAATAAGATTGAATTAGAATTCCAAGCAGTAATCCAAAATAGGTCTCAAGAATTCAACGAATTTAAAGACCAAATGATCAAAGATTTTGACAAATTGAGACAAGAACTTTCAGCCCTCAAAGATCTGAGAAATACAGTAGAATCCCTCAGTAACAGAATGGAGCAAGCAGAAGAAAGGATTTCTGACATTGAAGACAAAGCTTTCAAATGCTCCCAAACTTTCAAAGAGCAAGAGAAATAGAGGGCAAAAACAGATCACTCTCTCAGAGAGCTCTGAGACAATTAGAAGAAAACAAATATTCACCTAACAGGGATCCCCGAAAGTGACAAAGTGGCTTCACAAGGCACAGAGTCTCTTCTTCATGAGACTATGAAGGAGAACTTTCCAGACATGCCAAGAGATTCTGAAATTCACATAGTAGAGTTTCAAAACTCCAGCACAACTCAACCAAAATAAGAC
>CAUYPK010109312.1:0-32844 GCA_963574355.1 Loris lydekkerianus
TCACAATATAACAAAGACATCTGTACCAGAATGTTTATTGCAGCCCAATTCATAATTGCTAAGTCATGGAAGAAGCTCAAGTGCCCATCAACCCACGAATGGACTAGCAAATTGTGGTACATGTATACCATGGAATATTATGCAGGCTTAAAGAAAGATGGAGACTTCACCTCTTTCATGTTTACATGGATGGAGCCGGAACATATTCTTCTTAGCAAAGTATCTCAAGAATAGAAGAAGAAGTATCCAATGTACTCAGCCCTACTATGAAGCTAATTTATAGCTTCCATATGAAGGCTATAACCCAACTATAGCACAAGAATATGGGGAAGGGCTAAGGGAGGGGAAGGAAGAGGGGAAGTCAGGGTGTAGGGAGGCCAATTGGTGGGGCCACATCTATGGTATATCTTAGAATGGGTACAGGTGAAACCTAGTAAATGCAGAATACAAATGTCTGCATACAATAACTAAGAAAATGCCATGAAGGCTACGTTGAACAGTTTGATGAGAATATTTCAGATTGTATATGAAACCAGCACATTGTACCCTTTGATTGCACAAATGTACACAGCTATGATTTAACAATAAAAAAATAAATAAAAGACCAAAAACAAATAAATAAATAAATAAATAAATAAATAAATAAATAAAATATATCATAGCTGTGTACATTAATACAATCATGGGGTATAAATTGCTGACTTTATATACAATTTGAAATGTTTTCATTAAACTGGTTAACATAGCCTTCGTGGCATTTTCTTAATTTTTGTGTTAAGACATTTATATTCTACACCTAGTAAATTTACATGTACCCTTGTAAGATACACCATAGGTGTGGCTCTTCAGTAAATTTGTAAACCTTACAAACGTATGTTCCATTTCTCCCCTCTTGACATCATATACTTTTTTTCTACATATTTTGTAAACTTGTTGTTATTTTTGCTTGAAATAATTTTTAGGAGAGATATAAATTCACCCACTTACCACTTCCAGTGCTCTTTGCTTTTTTGTTTGTTTGTTTGTTTGTTTGTTTGTTTGTTTTGTGTGTGTAGATCAGGACATTTCTCAGTATCATTTCTCTTATACTTTATTTCCTTTAACATTTCTTATAATACAGTTCTGCAACTGATAGATTATTTTAGCTTTTATGTAGTTAGAAAAGTATTTATTTTCCTTTCTTGTTTGAAATATATTTTTTCTGGGTATAGAAATTTATGCTGACAATTTTTTTCTTTTACTACTTCTTTTGGCTTGTATTGTTTCCCATTGTAAGTTCACTGTCATCCTTCTCTTCATTTCTCTGTATATAATGCCCCACTCAAAATAATGTCTTAAATTTTCCCTTTTCATTGGCTTTAAGCAATTTTACTATCATATCCATTCATTGATGCTTGTTTTAGGGAAGAGGGTTGATTTGCTTTGTTTGGTATTGGATTTTTTTTCTAATTTTTTTTCTTTTACTCCTTCCTCCCTTCAAAAACTCTGATCACACGTATTTTGGTTGCTGGAGGTAACTACAGCTCTTTACATTTTTTTTTCTATCTTCTATTTTTCTGTTCAACGTCTTCAGCATCTCCTTTATCTCCTAGAATACATGAATATAGTTTCAATAACTCCTTTTGTCTATTCACCATTGTATTTTCTTTGTCATTCTCTATAGTTTTATAGATGGATTTTTCCTTCAGTTATGAGTCACGTTTTTCCTCTTGTTCAATGCCTAGTAATTTTCACTGGATTTCAGACTATGTAAATGTTCTCATGTTGGACAATGGACATTTATGTATTCCTATAAATATTTTAGAACTTTGTTCTGAGATGTGGTTAACTTATTTAAAACTGTTCAACTTTCACAGTTTTTTTTTTTTTTTTTTTTTTCATCTTTGCTAATCAGGACTGTTGTAGTATTTAGCTTCCAAGTAAATTATGCCCAGACAAATTCCTTCTGAAACATCTACCCAATATTCCATGAAATCTAAGTTTTGCACTTTAGCTGGAGAGGGCAAATACTATTCCTGGGCCCCGATGTGAGCTCTAAGAACTGTTCCCTCTCATCCTTTCAGTGGTTCCTCCCACTGCAGGTTGTTTGCACACACACATGCGCTGATTGCTACATGACTGACTATTCAAGAACTCTCTGCAGGTCTCTGGTTCCACCCCCCACCCTGTGCAGCTCTCACTTTCCAGTACTTTGCCTTGCGTGCTCTAGCTGCCCTGGCAGCCCAGGAATCCAAGCTCCCTCCCAGTTCTTGGAGACTGCTGGGCTCTCCTTGGGTGTCCGCTCTCTGTTTGGGAGTCCTTTCCCCATGCAGCGAGCTGGAAACAGTCAGAAAGCCTCTCTCATTTGTTTACCATCTTCCAAATATCACTTTCCCTCATTGTCTGACTTTGGCATTTTGACAAATCCTTGTTTATATTTTGTCTCAGTTTTTAATTGTGACAGATTTGGGGTTAAACCTCGTCAGTCACACACCACCTTGATCCTTGTACACAAACACTGCACATATATAGTCCATCCTCATTATTCATGGCTGTTGTTTATGTGAACTCACCTACTCGCTATTGTATATTTGTAACCTTAAAATCAAGATTTGTGACACATTTAAAGACATGCATAGGATGATGAAAAATTTAAGTCACTAATACACACACAGCCTGTGGGGGCTGCCGAAGCCAGTTCTGCCTTCTCAATTCGGTCCTCACTCTGTAAACCAGAATCCCTTTCACAGTCTATTTAGTGCCCTGTTTTTAATTTTTGTACTTTTTCCTGGTGACTCCACTGTTTAAAATGGTTCCCAAGCATCGTACTGAAATGCTGTCTGCTGTTCTAAGCACGAGGAAGCTGTGATAGGAAACATATGGGGAAGATAAGCTTCCTTCAGGCATGAGTTATAGTGCTGTTGGCTGTGAGTTCCATGCTAATGAATCAACAATATAGATTATATGTCTTTCCACAGAAACACACATCAGAACACAGGTTATATATCAATTGTTTGAAAAAAAATATTGTGACCACAAGCTCACAGGAGCCTAACCCTGTATTGCTCCTAGAAGCAATAGCTCAATTTTTGCTAATTCAGTTTTCATGCTGACTTTATAGAATATAAGCAACTGGAAGGAATAATGAGAATAGGCTCTATTTTAGCTCTGATGTAAAATAGGTAAATATCTATGCTCAACCAGATGTTTTTTTATGTTGTTTTCAGTCTGGTGAAGGGAAGAAATAATTCAGGAGGGTAGATGTAATAAGATGATAATAAGATAGGTAGATGTAATTGTGTTAGTGGCAAGGAATTAGAGAGGCTAAGTAGCTAGAAAGAACAGGTCTTCAGGGCATTTAGAATTATGAATTTACTGCCAGTATCCTAATCTCTCCAAACAGAAAAACCTTCTTGACCAAAGTTTTGAAAAAGTACATTTTTTAGGCATTCCTCATAGGCACTTTTTGCCTAAAACATCAATCTGTTCAGAGTTCATCCATCCAATAAACATTCACTCCACACTCATGATGAGCCAAATGCTATGCCCAAATTTGAGGCATGAATTCTGAGTCGTCTTCTTCCATAGAATAGGTTCAGACTGGGGAGAACAGGTGAACATCAGTACAGTGTGAGAGGTACTAGGAAAGATGGATCCCAGGATGTCATGGAGAGGAGGGTGGTCACTGGGACATCTTACAGAAAGAGAAATTTAAATAGGCTCAGTAGTTTCCCCAGAGAATGGCAATTGGGGAAGCAGCATATTAAAGACTCACAGGAGACCTGGGAAGAGACAAAAGAGATAAGGGCAGAGAGGAACACAAGCAAGATCATGCAAGACCTTATATTCCAGGCTCAGCAGCTCAGGTTATACTTTTCAGGCAAACAAAAGTCAAGAAAAGAGTTTAAAATATGGGAGTAACATGGCCAGACTGTCCACTATGAATGGTCTACTTAGTTGCTATGTGGAATATGGATTTAATGGTGGGAGGACAATACTGGATGCAGGAAGACAAGTGAGCAGTTGGCTCCAATAATCACCACAGGAGATAATAATGGTCTAGACTTGTTACTAAAATGTTCAAAGGCAATCTAGAGCAGTGATTTTCTACCGGTGTACTGTGGCACACTGGTGTGCCATCAGAGGATCTTAAGTATACCACAAAAATTTTTAAAGATCATCAATTAAATTAATTTTTAAAGTATTTCTGCTTGGCACCTAGCTCAGCAGCTAGGGTGCCAGCCATATACATCAGAGCTGGTGAGTTCAAATCCAGCCCTGGCCCACTAAACAACAATGACAGCTACAACCAAAAAAACAGCCCACTGTTGTGGTGAGCATCTGTAGTCCCAGCTACTTGGGAGGCTGAGGCAAGAGAATCACTTAAACCCAAGAGTTTGAGGTTGTTGTGAGCTGTGACACTATGGCACTCTACCGAGGACAACAGAGTAAGACTCTGTCTCAAAAGAAAAAAAAAAGATTTCAAGGCACACTAAGTATATTTTTTTCACTCTTTTATGATCAACCTAATTTCTGCAGAAATTTAACGGTAGGTTCAAATGTGCCATGAAATAAGAAAAGGTTGAAAAACACTGATCTAGAGGGAAAAAGAGGAGGCTGAGAGGAAAAATTGAATATCTCCGAGCAATACCTAAATAGCCACGGGTCATCTCAGTGTTTTTATCCATATAAGCCAGTGCTAATTATTCCAATGCATTGCCAAAACAGTTTTTCTTATAAAATCTATGCCATTGTATTTTCAGTTAGCTGTCAGACCTCCCTGGAGGAACATGTTTCTACTCAATTCATTTATCTTTATACAATTCTGCATATTTTCTTTTGTTTTCTTTGTAATCTCCTGATATCTTCACAGCTTCTCTATGGGAAAAAATTTTAACAAAAAACCTACACTAACAAACAGAAATAATTTATGTGGTTCTCTGCTTCACTCGGATCCAAAGAGTGTGTGTGTCCCTGTGGCTCACCAATTTAAATATCAGGGAGGTTTGACATGCCTACTACTTTCATGGGTTCAAAAATTGTTTGTTTTTTCTTTAAATTTATCAGTCATGACATGGTCTCTTTTATTTCTAAATTTTCATTGAACTTTAGAATGATCACAAAGTTAGCAATTATCTCAGGGTAATTTCTACTGCTGATTTCCCTGGGGCTTCTCTTACAGAGGTATTCCATAAATGTCAATATTTCTTGTTTCCTCCTGATACAGCTAACAGAAAATAATTATCCACAGCCCTTTACATTATTTTGAAGACTTGTCAGATCCCTTGAGAGATCAAGTGTGTATGTTTATGTGTATTTGTGAAGCCGAGTAAGTATTTCCGGCATCCTATATTTGCTTCTCTTTTGGTTTGTTGGGCTGTTATGTTCATCAACACTATGGAGCTTCAGGAAGAACATGAGTATCTAGAGATTTTTTTTTGCATGATCAAGGGTTGGCCCATCTTCTCTATTTTAAAACATAATGTGGCTTTAAAACTTAATGTCACATTAAGGTGAATTAATATATTTCAGAGTATAGATTTCAGAACCAAATGGACCCAGGTTTGAATTATAGATTTGCCATTAAGTAATTACATAAACTACAACTTTTCTAAGATTTGATTTCCTTAGAAATTAAGTTAAAATAATAACCTCCCTGAAGATAATTAGATGAGATAATTTATATAAGCACTGAGCACGATGTAGATGTTCCAAAGGGCTAATGGGCTCAGGCAATCTCTCTCTTCTCTCTCCCCACCCCCACACACACCATCAAATTTTATTATATATTATTTTACAGTCTTAATGCGTTTGATCATATGCATCATCTACTAGTCAGATCAGATAGCATTGCTACTATATAAATATCAAAAAGAATGAATTAATTCTTGTTGTGCATCTACTTTGTGTAAAACATCATACCTCATTTAATACTATTACAACCACATACAAGCTTAGGATTACCTTCCCCATTTTCATTGAAAAAAATAAATCAAATTAAGGGAAGTAAATTAACTCAGCCAAGAACACAGAGAGAGCTAGGAAATGGCAGAGCCCAAGCACGTGTTTTCCCATCTCACTGCTACACTGACCACACGCAGGGCATAGTGGAAGATCTCGGCTCCAGAGATCTGGACTCAGATCTGACTTGGGTTAGTTGTGCTATTAGGGGAAGTAACACAATTTAAGTTTCTTCACTGGAAAAACAGGGAAAAAAAAATAGTGCCAAGCTTCCAGGGCTTTTGCGAGCATTAAATATGTTAATTACTCTGAAGCTCTGAGCATGGTGGTATTTGGCACATAGGAAGAGCCTAATGAATAAGGTCTATTAGCAATTTTACAAAGTGGAAAGAAAGGTCATGTCTCCTGCAGATCATAGTGAATATGATTCTGAATTAACAAAAAACAAAACAAAAAACATTTTTTATTTTTACATGAAGCATCTTTCTTTAAATTTCTGACAAATAACAGAGAGATTTAGCTACCAAATGGAGCTCCTGATTTCAAGTGACAAGTGAGGTGAGATTATCCAACACCTCAATTCCCCTCTTCCCTGTCATGGGATGGGTCTTACCTGGGAAACATATCAAAGATAATGGGTAACCATCAAAGAGTTTTTGAACAGGAAAATAAAATAATAAAGTCTTAGATGGGATTTTAGACAATGGTTCTCAATTGTAGGTGATTTTTGTCACCCAGAGGCTACTTGGCCATATCTATAGACAATTTTGGTTACTATGACTGGAAGGGTGTTAGTGGTATTTAGTAAATAGAGGCCGAGGATGCTGCTAAACATCCTACAACGTATAGAATAGATCCACACCACCACCATAACAACAAAGAACTATCTAGTCCCAAATTTCAATATTAATAAGATTAGGAAGCCCTGATTTAAAAATGTGGAGATAATGACTTAGTATAAGGGCATAGACTAGAGAAATGGAAATAAATAAAGGAGCTGTTACAGTAGCCCAAGTAGGAAATGGTGAACCAAGAAATGTCAATGATGAAATATAAGAAGGAGGTGGATGAGAAAGAATTTGACAGAATAGAACTGGCATGACTGGGTGAGTGGTTACTTGTAGTGGGTAAGGAAAAAAGAGCGACCTAAGAGGCTTTACTGACTGAAGAAACCATTATCAAGAAATCCTGAGCCCTGTTTCAGTTACCTAATAGTAAATCAATCTGAAACTCAGTTAGTAAAAACATCAATTTATGATTTCTCATGATTCTGTTTGCTAGCCAAGTGGTTCTCCTGTTTCACTGGGACACAGGGACACAGCTGTATAATACATATGGTTTCACTCACAGCACTGGCAGTTGGTACTACCCACTAGTGTAAACTCAGCTATGTCTATAGGCTGGGGGCCTCAATAAGAAGTAGGCTCATCCCTGTGGCTAATTGGACTTCCTCACAAATGGTGGCCAAATTACAAGAAGGAGCAGAAGGAGATAAGACCCCAATGTATAAGCACTCATCAAGCCTCTGCACGCATCATACTTGTCAATAGCCTATTGATAAAAACTAATCACATGTTATGCCTAGAGTCCATGTGAGAGGGGATCCTTCTTGGAGGGATGGTTCATCAGAGCACACCAATCTACCACAAGGCCCCCCCAAAAAAAACTTCTCTTTAATCCGTTATTTTCCTCTCTATTATAGCACCCTACACATTTCTCAGCATTTATTTGCTTGTATCACCTTCTTCCTTAGTAGATGACACTTCTCAAGGGCCAAGATTGTGTTGTATTTATCAAATCTCCCACCATAGTACCTGGAACACAATAGATGTTCTATTAATGTTCATTGAATGACATAAAAGGATTAGAAGGAAGAAACAAATGAAAAGAGGGAGGAAGACAGGCTAGAAATGTGAAATATTCTGAAGTAGAAAGAAAGGACAAATTACTTGGTCTTTAATTCCTTTATTTTCAAAAGATAATTTATTTCATAAGAAAACCCAAAGATCAAATACCAAATTCATTAAGACCAAGACAGGCTATGGAGTTTGTGATCCAAAGATATGTCACTCTAAGTAGTGGTGTGAAAATATTGGCCTAAATGTGCTTCAGACTATCAACTACCAAATGCTTTTGGAGACTGAGCATGCACAGTCTGAGTTAACAGCCAAAATTTTCCTGCTTTGTGAAGAATTTCTTCACAGACTAAATCTAGCTCCTCCTGGCACTCTCTCTTTGTTGTTGGCCAAAGTCTGCCCATTAAAAAAACATCCAAAGGCTCTGTCAACAATGAATAAGATCTGCAGTTTAGACATATATAATAACTTTGAATAGAGAAGTTATTCTGGGAGAGAGTAAAGGATGTGTAAATTCCTACTTAATGGGTACATTGCATGAGTATATTACACAATTCCTGGGTAAAGGACACAACTATAACTCAGACTTCAACATTACAAAAGCAAACTATGTAGCTAAATTATATGTACCGCTGTAAGGATCTGAAATTTAAAAAGTAAAATAAAATTTGAAGTTCAAGGTAAAAAGAAAAAAAAAAGAAGTTATTCACTCCAACCCTCACCTCCTTCTCTGTTTATCTGTTCCTGGAAAACTTAATCACCTTCCTTCTCCCCACTTTCAACTACTTTTTATATTTTGAGGTAATGCCAATATGCCTCATCTCAAGTGCAGAGATCTTTTCTCAGCTCTTGACCAATTCTATCTTGTATAATCTAACATTCTGTTCTACAGGACATATTAATCTGGAGGACCCACAGGCTCCTTGACTCAAGCACATCTAAAACTCAATATCTACCTATCTATCTATCTATCTATCTCTATCTCTCTCTATCTCTCTCTATCTCTCTCTCTCTCTCATCCCAGACTATCTTTCTTTATATATTACTTGTATAGAAGCATTACATCTACCTGGTCAACTAAACTAGAAATCTTTGACTCACACTAAACTCCTCCCACACCCTCCAACTTCTCACACCATTGGTAATTAAATCCTACATTTTCTGCATCATAATTCAGCTCTCCTGTATTTCTTGCCAAGGCTTGTTACAACAGATGAACAACTGTCTCCCTGCCTTTAATCTTTCCCCTCTCTATTTCTTTCTCTCTATGGAAGTCAAAATGATTCTGATCACTCTTTGCTTTACAAATTTTCAATGGCTCTCTAACATATCAAGATAAAGTTTTAAGTCCTTTGGGCTTAGAAGATTTCCTGGGACTACTCTCTTCCTGCCTAAGCTTTACCTTACCCTTTACTCTGTCATCCATTTTCTTTGGAGACCTTATACTGGTGTAACTTCCAAAGCATTTTTTTCTTTCTTCTAGTAGGAAGAGGGTCCACCCCTTATTTGACTATCAGACTCCTACTCATTCTTCAAACTTCATTCTTGGAAACACAAGCCCCCATAGACTCCCAGCTGTGTCACTTCATCATTACATACTTCCTTCTGGTATAGCACATCCCCTGGCTTTGGTGTGTGTTACCTCATGTCTGTCTTCCCCACCTGACTATACATTCCAAGAGAGCAGAGATCGTGTTATATTTATCTCTGCATCCCCAGAGATCAATAAATACCACTTCAGTTTTGCAGAAACAATATCACTGTTATGAAACAGAACTCTGCAGATGTGGAGCCAGTCATAGCTGCCAAAGTTTAACAAGCGGGAAAAGAACTCATCCTGTGAAAGTCTTCTTCCCACGCCCGAATGAAGCAGAAAAAGTCACAAGCAGAATCCCATCTGGCAGGGTTTCATAAAGTAGAAGTGACACCATACAATAATTAGCCTGTTTCCTGAGGACAGAAGGGATGACTTGCTCTGTGTTTGAAAATGTTTGTCACTTATCCTTCTCATTAAGTCACCTTTTATGTGGTTGAGACAGAATGCTTCCCCCAAACTCAAGTCAGTGTTGCATTCTCATGATCTGATATTATCCTGTTACCATATGTTTTCAGGGAACGAGTTTCTCTAACTTGCAGCCATGAAGACTTTTTTCTGTCACTTATGTGGAGTATTTGTTACTCAACACTTACCTCCACCCTCTACCTCTACCCAGAAAACTCCTAGTTTCTTTTCAAGACCCAGTTAAAAAACTGTTACTTCTGAAATGTCCCCTCTCAAATTTCACAACTGACTTGTCTTCTCATTTTGCCTATTCACCAAATTGCATGTGTCTGTTTGCCTGTCTGTCTTCTTTAAGAGATGATGAATTCCCTGAGGCTAAGGAGAGGGTTCTGTTTGAATACTCATGGCCTTACATGAAGCACAGAATATTGAAAACCCTAATAAAATTATTTTTGAATTAGTGAATGAGCTTGTGAATAAATATTATATAATTGGGTGGAGAAAGTAGAGAGAAAAATTACTGAAACACATATATGTTGGAAGGTGTACCAAATAGGAATTAATATAAGCAGTAATGTATTTATAAATATATTCCATTGTTAAATTTGTTTTTGGAAGTTATTATGTTATGATTAGAATTCAATAAGAACTCATAGTTTTCTTCAGGAGAGTTTTAAGAAGAATGGTTTCTATGCTACAGAAATTATTCCATTACTTTTGAGAAGGAGGGAATCTCCCCAACTCATTTTATGAAGCCAATATAACACTGATGCCAAATCTAGGAAAGGTCACACCAAAAGAAGAAAACTACAGACCAGTATCCCCTATGAACATAGATGCAAAAATCCTCAGCACAATACTATCAAACCAGATTCAACAGAACATTAAAAAGATAATCCTCCATGATCAACTGGGTTTCATCTCAGGGATGACAGGATGGTTTACCATATGCAAATCAAGAAACATGACTTACCACATTAGCAAAAACAAAAACAAAGACCACACAATCATCTCAGTAGATGCATAAAAAGCATTCAATAAAATCTAGCACCCTTTCATGATAAGATTAAAAAAAAAAAAAAACGCTCAAGAAACAAGGTATAGAAGGGGCGTGCTTCAAAATTTTTAAAAGCCATATATGGAAAACCCACAGCCAGCATCATACTGAATGGGGAAAAGTTGAAAGCATTTACCATATGCAAGCATTTACCATAAAACAAGAGAAGGGTGCCCACCATCACCACTTCTATTAAACACAGAGCTGGAAGACACTTGAGCAATCAGGTAAAAGAAAGAAATAAAGGGCATCTAAATCTGGAAAAATGAGGTCAAACTACCCATATTTGTTGATGATATGTTCTTATATGTAGAAAACTCTAAGGACTTCACAAAAAGACTCCTGGAATGAATAAGTTCAGCAAAGTTTCGGCTTACAAAATCATCATACATAAATAAGTAGCATTTCTTTACACTACTAACAGTCAAGTGGAGAGTCAATTCAAGGATTCAATACCATTGACATTAGCCACAAAGTAAATAAAATACCTAGGAATATTGTCAACAAAGGAAGTAAAAGCCTTCTATAAGGAGTACTATAAAACACTGATGAAGGAAATCACAGAAGACACACACACACAAAAAAAAATAGAAAAACACTCCCTGCACACAGATTATAGGATCAACATAATTAAATGTCAGCACCACCCCAAGAGACTTACAGATTAAATGAAATTCCTATCAAAACACCAGAATAATAATTCACAGATCTAGAAAAAATAATCTTAGGCTTCAGTTGGAACCAAAAGATCCCAAAGAGCCAAACCAAGCTTAAGTAAAAAGAACAAATCTGGAGGCATTACATTAACTGACTTTAAATTATACTATAAGGCTATAATAACCAAAATAGCATGGTACTGGTATAAAAGAAGACATACAGACAAAAGAAACAGAATAGAGAATCCAGAAATAAAACCATAAATAAATAGAACAACAACAAAAAAAAAAAGTGGTAAAAATAAGAAAACTAAAAGATTGCCGGGTTGGAATCTACAACCATCTGATCTTCAACAAAGCAGACAATAACATTCTCTGGAGGAAGGAAGCCCTATTCAATAACTGGTGGTGGAAAATTGGATAGCCACATGTGGAAGAATGAAATAAGACCCCTATCTCTCAACATATGCAAAAAATAAATCAAGCTGGATTAAGGACTTGACATGAAACTATAAAAATTACAGAAAATGTGGAAAAATATTTTAGACATTGCATAAGCAAAACATTTATGACAAAGACTCAAAGGTAATCACGGCAAAAACAAAAGTGAATAAATGGAACTTAATTAAATTAAATTCTTCTGCACAGCAAAGGAGATAATCAACAGAATAGACAACTTACATAATGGGAGACAATATTCACAAACCATACACTCAAAAAAAGCCTGATATACAGAATACACAAAGATCTCAAATAAATCAGCAAGAAAAATAAACATCCAAAATTGGACAAAAGATACAAAGAAAAGTTTTTCAAAAGAAGATTGACAAATTGCCAAAAATGATATGAAAGAGTCAAGATCACTAATCATCAAGGAAAAGCAAATTAAAACTACAATGAGACTCCACCTTCCTCCTATGAGAATTGTCATTACTAAAATGTCCCCAAACAACAGATGTTGGTGTGGATCTAGAGAGATAGGAATGCTTACACACTATTAGTGGGACTGCAGATTAGTACAATCTCTATAGAAAACAGAATAGAGACTCCTCAAAGAAGTATAGACCTACCATTCCATCAGGTAATCTCACTGTGGGGTATCCTTTGTGTACAACGGAAAGAATTCATTTTATCAAAAATACACCTGCACAAGAATGTTTACTGCAGCACAATTCACAATTGCAAAGATATGAAATCAACTTAAGTGCCCTTCAATTCATGAGAAGATAGAGACAACATGGTCTAAACACATATGTACATACATACAATGGAGTACTGCTCAGCCATAAAAAGGAATAAAATAGTGTTATTTACAGCAATGTGGATGAAACTGGAAAACACTGTACTAAGGGTAGTATTACTGGAATGGAAAACCAAACATTGTAGGTTCTCACAAGTGTGAGCTAAGAGATGGGTACACACAGACACAAAGTGATATGAAGGACATGAGAAACCCAGAAGAGGGGAGAACAAGACAGTGAGTGTAGGAGAAAAAAACCTACCTATTTGATACAACGAACACTATTCTGGTGGTGCGCATAGCAAAAGCCCTGACTTAACCATTATACACATTTGAAATATTAATATAACAAAAATGCTTGAATGCCCTTAATTAGTATTCTGAAATTAAAAATAAATAAAAAAAGAAGTAGCAAAAACAAGAAAACTAAAAGTTATGATTTCCAGGTTGGAATCTCAGTTCTACCACTGACAGTGGTTATGACTTAACCTCTCAGGAACATAATTTTCTCACCAGTAGAATGAAGGCGTGAAGTTTAGTATTCTCCAGGAGGCTTCCTGATCTAAACATTGCCAAGCCCATTTTCTTACCGTTCTTTCCTCCCACTGCTTTTCCCACCCACAGAGCTCACATGTCCTGGCCTCAGGACTCTGTCACCACTTCCCCTCACACACTCCCACTCAGCCTCCCACTCGTCTCTGCACCATCTGTCTGACTGGGCGTAGCTCAAATCTCACTCAGCCCTGTCCACCACCACCCTGGGACCATGCTTTCTCTTGAAATCACCTCCTACTTTATGTCCAATGAGCTGTCTTCTCACCCTCCTTCAAAAAGTTGCTCAAGCTATTTTTCTCCCCAAACTCACATTTATCCTGAACCACCCTTAGTACTTGTGAAGGTGCTCATGTATGCGTCATTTGTAATAATGATGATCACTAGCAGTACGCACTGATCTTTCAAAATTCTGCCTGCATCTGCCATCTTAATTTGCTCAGTAATCCTATAGTAGTTAATATTATTCATCATAATTTTGTAGGAAAGTGAGAGTCAAAGCAATTAAGTGAGCTCCCCAGAAACCTGGTTAACACATGCAATGAGTGAATGCTGTTTAATCACTTGATTGATTTGTGATAATCTTCACTATGCCAATGTGAGTCCTGTATGACCAACACAAGAGGGCCTCACCACTTACCTCTACAAAGCAGCCAGTGAGGGGTAAAGAATCTTAAAATAGTACCAGGCCAACTGTTAAGGACACTTGGAGGTGGCACCAGGAAGAAGCCTTAAAGAGCTCTCTCATCCTTGGTACAGAAGCACAGTCTTACATTTCTATGAACTTGAAATGTTTTTATATTTTTAGGTCTTTGAACATCTATATTTTCTGCCCAGAATGTCTGTTTCTACCCTATGCGTTCTTATCTAGAATAACCCTACCTGAATAGCCTAGGCTGGGACCTAACCATTTCTCTGGACTCCACGGCTTCTGGTGCCTTTCCATATCACAACCCTTTTCCCCTGACCTGTAATTTTTTTTGTTACCATCACTCATCCCAAGAGGAGTATCCAACCTGTGGTGGATCACATGTTGATTTTGAGAGATCTTTGTTTATCTATAGTGTAAGATAACAAAAAATAATATGCACAGACCTTTTCTTCTTCCCTTTTTATTATTATTGTTATTATCATCATCTTCATCATCATTATTATTGCTAATCAGTTTTCCTTAGTATTTTTGTATTTAATGTGTGGCCCAAGGCAACTCTAATTATTCAAATGTGTGACAGAGAATTAAAAAAAGGTTGGGTACCTCTGTGACTAGACCTTGTGATCTCTGAGAGCAGAGGTGACTTAATATTTATCTGCTGATGATACCTGAGTAGCTGAGATACCTCTGATGCTCAGGATGGGTTTGAGAATTAAGGAATAGGTAGATTCCATGTAAGAATTATTTTCTCTCTGCAAATTCTACTCTGCCTATAGGATGCGTCCAACCCCAGTTGACCAGAGAATGAATTTCACAGCTGACACATCTGCAAAATCAAAGACCAGCACCTCCTTTAAAAATTCTAGGATTTCTAGTTGGCTCTTTCATACAAGAGGAAATAGCAGTGTCAATAGCAAAAGGTCACAAAAAAATAGAGGCTGGTTCTCTGATAAAGAGTGTTTAACAGCAAACAATACCACCAAGTAAGACTCATACGTTGTTTGTAATATTTTTTAAATATTTACGTATAAGATACTTGAATAATTATACATGATACATATTAGTATATTGGGTAAGCTCTTCTTATTTCTCATTACCTCTTTGAAAAGCCCTAATGTTAAGAACCATTCATGAAATTTTAAGAAGGAAGACAGGGCAGGATTGGCTACATCAGAGAAAAACAGCAGCTCTTAAAGGATAGAGCCTAAACAGAATTGGCCCCCAACAGGATGGTCCTCTCACCTCTTCCAGCAGTTCCCAGTGGGCACAAATGGCCCAGCTAGGTCAGTTATGTGAGCAGCCTCTGTGGGATCTGGAACGTGCAAACTCTTACAAACCACTAGAGCTGCCTTGTGGTGTTGGTAAATTGGCTGCCGGAAAGAAACCATGCAACATTAAAGGGATCTAATAAATTTCCCAGCATGAAAGGTATGTCTCATCCCACTTTGCAGAGCATATCATGGGATGCTGACAAATATTATCGCCTGACATCCATCTCTTTGCTACTTGATTTTGACAAGAAACCTGCCCCTCTGGATTTGGTGTCATCACCCTTCTCAGGTCAGGAATATTTTTCCTTACTTCCATCCAGGCCCAAATGTATTGAGTCTCAAGTTCCCTGCTGTTATCCCCAGAACTCAGTCCTGCTTTCCGAATCTTTCCACGGGGAAAGGATCCAGTCATAATACAGCCAATAAAGAGAAATTTACTTGATTGATGTAAAGTCATTAGCGGTAAGACCCAAGCAATAATTCTGTACTCTTCTGTCTTATTAAAAAAATCTAGAATGACACCAAAAAAATATTATGAATGTGGTCATTCTATATAATGAGCATGTTAAAATCTTGAATAAGAACCCTCAAGATAATGCAAAAGCTCCAAAAACCTGCATAGGTATTGTTTGTCACATTGAAACAGAAGGAAAAGCTGGGTCAGCTGTCAGTGGAATATGTGTCCTTTGTTGGTCCTTTTTCTTACTATTGCCAGAAGGAATTGTCAAAAGACTAGTCCTTCCTTTTCATTTTTTTCTCCAGGAAGGGGCTTCAGTTGTCAATTTACCTAAAAAATCTGTTCCTCTAGGTGATGTCACCAAAATTCCAATGTTGTATATCTCTGGGACTACAGAGTCAAAAGGAAGCTGAGGATCATTGCCGCACCGGGCTCTTTCCTCTCCATCAACTGTTGTGAGTGTCTGATGAATGGTTTAGACCATCACTCTAGAAAATGCTCATATGCAGTATTTGATGCCTAATTTTACATTCATTTCAAACCTCAAAAGACCACAAATACCAAGCAGGCAGATACAATTGAACCCAATCCACCATCTTATTTATAGATGGAGACAGTAAGACTCACAATAGAGTTGACTTGGCCAAAGTGACACTTGCTCCCATGGCCACTTTCTTCCCATCATATGCTGTGACCTCCAAATAAAAACTCCAATGAGGCAAACAACATCAATAGGCAATGGGCATTTTAATGATAAAACCTCTTATGAATATAAAATGATAGTTGAATGTAAGGTGACAGATCTTAAGTAAATTAAGTGACTAAAATGAAGCCACAATACTAATAATAACATAACAGTTACTGAACATCAACTAGGCACTAGGAAACATTCTCAATGTAATACTGTACATACTTTTAATCACCTTCCCCTGAGCTGAGTGCAGTTATGAAGCTTCTTGTAGGGATGTTTGGCCCCTCAACTATGATGTGACACTACTGCTCTATCACAAGCTGAATTAAAAAAATAAATGCAAATTGTAGATAGATTTTTTTAATAAAATATACTTTTGGGGCAGAGACAAGATGGCTGACTGAAGCCAGCTTTCCACAGAGGCTTCCATCCAAAAGGAGAGTTAAAGGACAGAAGTTTAGCAAATAACCTGGTGGATTTGAGCTGCATCAAGAGAGAAGGTTGAATAACCCACATCAAACCTGCTGAGGCAAACTGCAATCCCAATCCCAAGGATATGAACAAAAGCTGAGACTTCAACCCAGAGTAACTGTTTCACTAGGGTCGAACAGAAACCAGTTGAAAACAGGACAGAACCACTTAGCCCCACCACACCAAAGAGGTCCCCAGTTTCTCAGGCCATAGCACCATACAAGTCCTCGACAAAGCTCCAGGGGAAAAATCAAATGGTGTAAAACAATCATGGGGCAGAATCAGCAGAAAAACTCTGATAACATGAATAACCAGAATACATCAACGCCCCCAAGGAAAGACGTGGCAGATGTAACTGAAGATCCCACTCATAAACAGCTGGCCAAGATGTCAAAAATCGAATTCAGAATTTGGATTGAAAATAATAAAAAGCTTTTGATAATATACAGCATTTTGATAATATACAGCATCCCTTCATGATCAGAACACTTAAGAAAATTGGTATAGAAGGGACATTTCTTAAACTGATAGAGTCCATCTACAGCAAACCCACAGCCAATATCTTATTGAATGGAGTTAAATTGAAATCATTTCCATTCAGGTCAGGAACCAAACAAGACTTCCCATTGTCTCCTCTGCTCTTTAACATTATAATGAACTTTTAGCCACCACAATTAGGGAAGAAAAGGCGATCGAGGGTATCCACATAGGGTCAGAAGAGATCAAACTTTTGCTCTTTGTAGATGATATGATCATATATCTTGAAAACACCAGGGATTCTACTACAAAACTCTTAGAAGTGATCAAGGAATACAGCAGCATCTCAGGTTACAAAATGCAACATTCATAAATCGGTAGCCTTTATATATACCAACAATAGTCAAGCTGAAAAAACAGTTAAGGACTCTATTCTATTCACAGTAGTGCCAAAGAAGATGAAATATTTTGGAGTTTATCTTTACAAAGGACATAAAAGATCTCTATAAAGAGAACTCTGAAACTCTAAGAAAAGAAATAGCTGAAAATGTTAACAAATGGAAAAACATACCATGCTCATGGCTGGGAAGAATCAACATTGTTAAAATGTCCATACTACCCAAAGCAATGTACAAATTTAATGCAATCCCTATTAAAGCTCCACTGTCATACTTTAAAGATCTTGAAAAAATAATACTTCATTTTATATGGAATCAAAAAAAACCTTGAATAGCCAAGAAATTACTCAGAAATAAAAACAAAGCAGGAGGAATCATGCTACCAGATCTCAGACTATACTATAAATCGATAGTGATCAAAACAGCATGGTACTGGCACAAAAACAGAGAAGTAGATGTCTGGAACAGAATAGAGAACCAACAGATGAACCCAGCTACTTACCATTATTTGATCTTTGATAAGCCAATTAAAAAACATTCAGTGGGGAAAAGATTCCCTATTTAACAAATGGTGCTGGGTGAACTGGCTGGCAACCTGCAGAAGACTGAAACTGGACCCACATCTTTTACCATTAACTAAGATAGACTCTCATTGGATTAAATATTTAAACTTAAGACATGAAACTATAAAAATACTAGAATAGAGTGCAGGGAAAACCCTTGAAGAAATCGGTCTGGGTGAGTAGTTTATGAGGAGGACCTCCCGGCCAATTGAAGCAGCTTCAAAAATACACTACTGGGACCTGATCAAATTAAAAAGCTTCTGCACAGCCAAGAACACAGTAAGTAAAGCAAGCAAACAGTCCTCAGAATGGGAGAAGATATTTGCAGGTTATGTCTCCAACAAAGGTTTAATTACCAGAATCCACAGAGAACTCAAACATATAAGCAAGAAAAGAACAAGTGATCCCATTGCAGGCTGGGCAAGGGACTTGAAGAGAACCTTCTCTGAAGAAGACAGCACGGCCTACAGACATATGAAAAATTGCTCATCATCTTTAATCATCAGAGAAATGTAAATCAAAACTACTTTAAGATATCATCTAACTGCAGTAAGTTTAGCCCATATCACAAAATCCCAAGACCAGAGATGTTGGCGTGGATGTGGAGAAAAGGGAACGCTTCTACACTACTGGTGGGAATGCAAATTAATACATTCCTTTTGGAAAGATGTTTGGAGAACATTTAGAAATCTAAAAATAGATTTGCCATTCAATCCTATAATTCCTCTACTAGGCATATACCCAGAAGACCAAAAATCACATCTTAACAAAGATATTTGTACCAGAATATTTACTGCAGCCAAATTCATAATTGCTAAGTCATGGAAAAAGTCCAAGTGCCCATTGATCCACGAATGGATTAATAAATTGTGGTATATGTACACCATGGAATATTATGCAACCTTATAGAAAGGCTGATACTTTACCTCTTTCATGTTTACATGGATGGAGCTGGAACATATTCTTCTTGGTAAAGTATCTCAAGAATGGAAGAAAAAGTATCCAATGTACTCGGCCCTACTATGAAACTAATTTATGGCTTTCACATGAAAACTATAACCCAGTTATAACCTAAGCATTTGGGAGAGGGGGAGAGTGAAGGGAGGGAGGGCGGAGGTGGGTAGAGAAAGGTTGATTGGCGGGATTACACCTGTGGTGCATCTTACAAGGGTATATGTGAAGCTTAATAAATGTAGAATGTAAATGTCTTAACACAATAACTAAGAAAATGCCAGGAAGTCTATGTTAATCAGTTTGATGAAAATGTGTCAAATGGTCTATAAAACCAGTGTATGGTGCCCCATGATTGCATTAATGTACACAGCTATGATTTAATTAAAAAAAAGTAAAATAAATAAAGAAAAAAAGGATCATTATTGATTGAATTACTTTTGATTAACTTTTTCTCAGTATAGGCTATAAAAATTATAGATCTTTACCAAGATGTCTCTAGTATCATTATTCATATTTAGATACATAAACATGTTAAATCAATACCATCATTGACATCTGCAATAAAAATAGGAAGTTAACAGTCACTAATCATAAAGGAGTTTTGAGGAACTGTATTTCGTACTGAAGGCAAGATGAACCCTCCTGTGGTGAGACCTCAGTCAGGTGAGGCCATAGCATCTAAATCATAGTGCACATCATAGTATATCCTTTTTATATTTTTCAACATGTATGCAGGGAAAATAAAAATGAAAAATAAGTATTCTCAATTTATGAAACTTTCCTGATTATTTCTGATGAAGAATGCTGACGTCTTTTCTGGCATGACTCACCAGTGTTGCCTAGGATCAGAGTTTTAAAATGACATCCTCTTCTAATATAGTAACTCTTCAATCATAAATGGGTTACTTTAAGCTGATGTTCTGGTTAAAACTCAATATCCTTTATACACTAAAAGAGTGAAAACATGATAAGCCTTGTGTTTGATCTCATAAACTTTTTTTCCTTTCACAGCAGAAAGGGAAGGCCATCCTGAGTTAGCCTCTTTAACAAGGATCCTCTTTCTTTGAGGGTACATTCCTCATAGGCAGCGATTGAGGCAGCCTTCGAAAAGCCAACCCTGATCTAGAAATACACTGTCTTTTATCCTTTCTCTGTTAGAGTTCTCTTTCATTATGTTGACTTTGTATATGAAAAAAAGATGTGTACTTAATGCCAATTAATTTCAGAAAACCATAAAAAATACGTTGAAATTGGAATCCAAGTGTGTAAGTCTAAAAACTTTCTGACTTTAATAAAACCAAAATACATACACTATTACAGTCTGATTCTAAAGACTTCACTGCAGTTGAACTGAAGGAAAATCCTACAGTAATCATGGGTAGTTAGAACTTAGCCCAAGTCTGGATCTCTTGGCTCTTCATACTATTCTCTGTACCCTAGCTATCTTATTTAGCCTGAGGCTGCCTTAGTAAAAATTCAGTGAAAAGGGGTTTGGATAACTTTATACTACATATAAAAAATATAAAAATGTCTCACTTTAATTTCCCTACAGCACTCAATAATACTGACCCAGTCGGAATTTTCCAGACAACTTGATTGAATGAGCTAAAATAATTCATTTAAACAAATGGGTATTCTCCCCATACTTTGAAAATTCTATATAAACAGATTATTATGGAATTCTATATAAAAAGATTATTATGGAAGTTTTAGCCATTGCAATTACGGAAGAAAAGGCCATCAAAGGTATCAACATAGGGTCAGAGAAGGTGAAACTTAAGCAAAAAATAGGAGGTATAATAGTAAAGTAGATATGGAGGTGAAAAGAATATTATATTTCAGATATCTGTTGCAAGTTCCTCATCTAAAAAAGGTCTGTATGGGGTGCTCAAACGGTTTAGAAATATCTAATTTAAGAACTTCCAAGGGGTTCAGGAAAAAATGGTAGCTTGATTGCATCCCTGCAGTCTTCCCTTCCCAAATCCAATCCAAATACCAATTACCTCTCCTTGAGTGATTATTAAGATCAGCATCCAAGTGGGACAGAAGGGTGAGCCAAGGTCTCAGGGTACAGATAAAAGCAACTAGTATAATGTTCCCACCCTCTAGGATAAAGGAAGCCTGAAAACTGGAGCAAGGAGCCCTCAGGCAAAAACAAATCAGCAGTTCTTGGAGACAGCCTGGCCCATGGAAATTAGTGGACCTCAAGAAGATGGGCAGACCAGACTACGTGCTCTGAAGTTCTAGCTGGGCTCCCAGCCTCCAAGGAGTCACATGGCACCGGACAACTTAACTGAGTCCTTCCTACTCCTCTACAGGAGGCCCCCGGCACTGTGACCTCTGCATCCCCCAATACTCACCACTTACAGTACCCACTGTCAGACTTGAGGCCCAGGAGCTAAATTATGCTTTATGAATATCAAAATTCAATGGCTAATTGAAGAAGTAGATGGACACTACTGAGACCAAGTTAATGGTCTGAAACATCAAGTAGGAGAAATATTCAGAAACAGAGCAAAATTATAATACAAAGAAGAAGAAATTATATTTAACAGGATTCATGAAGCAAAGATTCAGATCCAGGAGAACAAATGTGAATGAGAGGGGCTAATGTGGAGGGAGAGAAACAGACTGAGGAAGAACACTGATAAAACAAACAACAGGAAAAAAATAGAAAAAGAAATTCCACAACTGCAGCAAGACTTGAGACTAAAGATGGTCAGGCTGAGTTCCAGGCACTAATGGGGAGGAGGTGGAGTGGAGACACAGCAAATTCCTGAATTGTAAGGATAGAGGAAGATGGGAAAAGCTTCCAGTTAGAAACAAAAATGTTCTCCTTCAATATTAGAGGACTAATTCTAGAGAACTAATTCGTTTTGTTTAATTGTCAAATGAAGAGAAAGGATCAAGCATTTATCCACCTCTCCTATATAAATCAACCAACAGGAACCTAGTTTTTCTGCACGGAAATGTTTCAGATAATATATAAAGAATAGGCTTGGAACCAGTGGTTCAAGCAGCTAAGGTGCCAGCCACATATACCTGAGCTGGTGGGTTCGAATCCAGCCCAGGCCTGCCAAATAACAATGACAGCTGCAACCAAAAAAAGCCAGACTTTGTGGCAGGCGCCTGTAGTCCCAGCTACTTGGGAGGCGGAGGCAGAAGACTCACTTGAGTCCAGGAGTTGGAGGTTGCTGTGAGCTGTGATGCCACAGCACTCTACCCAGGGTGACAGCTTGAGGCTCTGTCTCCAAAAAACAAACAAACAAAACAACAACAACAACAAAAAAAAATATATATATATAAAGAATAAATGATAAAATCACAATATCAACATTTTACAGCTCTTTATCAGTGGCTATAGGTATTGTGCATTGACAGCTACAATGTCACAAAAAGAGAAATAGGCATCACACACCTCCTAAAAAAATAAAATCAAATTACCTACCAAGTAGCCTTGCCAAAAAGAAAATCAAACTTGAATTTGATCAATCCTCTATTAAACTATAGCCTAACGAGAAATACAGAGCACAGAGGATCACAGTAAAGGGCCACAGAGGGGCAGTCGGCAGATCCATACTGGAGAGAAACTGTGCAGAATGAGCAGTTTCTTCAACTAATAAAACTGCAAGAAAGGGAGAGAGGTGGGGCTGGGAAAACATCTGGAGGAAAAACCTAAAAATTCAAAGATATACCAGTCATCACAATGCATGGCACTGATGACCAAAAGAATTATGACACTATGAGACCATTTTAAATTTGATCACAGACTAATATTAAGGTACTGTTAATTTCTTTTGTTTTTGCTTTTTTAAGGAATTTTTTTTTTTAGGGTATTATGTCTTTTAAGAGTCATAAGGATTCTAGAGAACTAATTCATTCTTTTAAAGTTATGAACTAAAAGAATAACTCATGAAATGGTATGATGTTTGGGATTTGCTTCAAAATAACACAAGGAAGTGAACAGGGTACAGGTGAAACCAGATTGGCCCTGGGTTAGTAACTCTTATAGCTGGGTGATACATACATGTATCACTATTCTACCTTTGATCATGCTTTAAATTCATTAGAATAAAAATTGTTGCAAGAGGCTTCAGTGTGCTTTGTTCACTGGATAGAATCAAGATTAAGAAAAACATTCAGTTTACTACAAAGGACAAGGACACTAAGGACTTAACATAACATCCTAATTCAACAGAGAAATTCCAATATCATCACACCTAACATAATCCAGGTTATCTGAGAAATAATCTGCTTATTTCAGGTTCTTGGGAAATACCTTCAATGAATGATAATTTTTATGTTCACATTTACACAATATGGAAAGCACAAAGAAAAATGTTATCTCTAAGGACCAAGTCATAACATACAAAGATAACAATGTTAAGGTGTCATATAGAGAGCTTATACTATATGCACATCTTCTCTTCATTCCAGCTAACCTAAATTTACCTTAGCATTGACATCAATATGACCGCCGTCTCTGACAGTATTTTGCCGTAAACACAATAACACACACTGATTTATTTGGAATCTATCACAAGCTTATATGTCAGTTAAATAACTAGAGCACATCATGTGTAGGATAAATAAACAGTATCTTCTCAAAATTTACATGCAGGTATTTGTGCAAATCTGCTATAGAAAAATCTAAAATGAAGTAGAAGAATGTCAAAGAATATGAAAACAGAAAAATATTTCAAGTGTACTTACCCTAAAGTAAATTATAGCTACATGAAAGGCTAAAGTAGGACTATTTTTCAGATTGTGCTGAATTAAATTATGTACTTGAATATGGGTTTTATTTTTAAGCCCCTTCAAAAGAAAAAAAAAAAAAACAGCTTTATATATTGGCCCAAACTGCTTATTTGTGCATTACAAAATATGAAAAATAAGCAAAATTGCTAAATAAGCTATCAACTGCCTCCCCGCTGACTCTTGGTAGTTACAGAGTCTCATAAATTATTTCAATAAACTTGCAGAGTATATTACACTAACGAAAGTTGTCCTGCCACATGCCCATTACCAGACTGTAAAATTCAGCAATTTTTGATGTTTCAAGGAATGCAAAGTGTTAATAATAATAATAAAAACAATTCGAGAGCAATAATACATTTCTTCCTCCTCCCCAAAGTATACATAGGGGAATTTTTTTTCTTTTAAAAGGAACCTACAAAAATTATCTCATGTATCAAAGTACAAGATGTGATTCCCCTTCTTTTACCACACAGCCCTAAAATTTAAATTACTGGTCATGAAATTATCCAGTCCTAGGATAATTATAACTACTAAAGTTGACTTGATCACCTCTTCTAATTAGCTATAAATAGAATAGATTTACTCAAAACACCCTCCATGCAACAAAAGAATAAGTTCTTGTCTCTGAAATTACTAATCAAGGCCCCCCTGGATATCATCCTTTCAATAAAAAAAATACTCCTAGGACATTTCTCTAGTATGTTTAAAAATCCTTTAAAATTTTTCCCAGATTAATAAATCCTATAAAAATCACCCACTATCCCCGAAAGTGGCACATTTATTTTGCCTGGGTCTCTGCAACTCTCACATTCACCTTTGCTACCTTCACGGCCACACGCCTCTGTTCATTCATGAAAACAAAACAAAACCCTTTTAAGCTCTTAACAATCCCAAAATCCAAATTATATGTCCAAACCTGAGTTACAGAAACACCTCAATTTATTTCTCAGATACAGTGCTGTCATATGTAAAGTTTAAAATACTTTCCATTCCAAACAAGCAGGTACTTGGCGTAATGGGCAAGCTCTTTCCGTAGCAAAAGCTTGCCTTGACCATCTCTGAACAGAGCCTGGCAGCATGTTTGGCACGTAGGTGGTGGGGAATAAATCCTAAAATGGGTGAATTTTAATATTCCTGAGCATCATTCTAACTGTAACTTCCTGGACTTCCTTAAACCATTAAACTGAAAAAAAATCTTCTTCACTGTATTTGTCCAGATAAATTCTACCTTAAATCATGTTACACAAACAAGCCATTGCTTCTGTGAAAACTATGTCTGTTACATGACAAAATTAAGCTTTTGTTTATTGAAGAAAGAGAACAGAGACTAATCCTAAGTTGGAAATACGTATTTATAAACTAGTATTTTGGAACAAGCAATGATTTTGTCATAGAAAGAAATGCTAGAACATTAGTTGCAATGTACTTTTTCAAAAGCCTATGCAATAATTGAATTAAATTGAATTAAACGTAACTTCAAGTGTAGAGATATTTCCCTATCTATCAGTCAAGTATAGCCTAGAGTATGTCTAGTGTGCTGTAGAAATAAAAGTTAAGGCTCAGCGCCCGTAGCACAGTGGTTGTGGTGCCAGCCACATACCCAGGTTTGAACTGGGTCCAACTACCTAACCAACAATGACAACTGCAACAAAAAATAGCCGGGCGTTCAGGCCTGCCAAACAACAATGACAACTGCAACCAAAAAATAGCCGTGCATTGTGGCAGGTACCTGTAGTCCCAGCTACTTGGAAGGCAGAGGCAGGAGAATCGCTTGAGCCCAGGAGTTGGAGGTTGCTGTGAGCTGTGATGACACAGCACTCTACCCAGGTTAACAGCTTGAGGCTCTGTCTCAAAAAGAAAAAGAAAAAAAAAAAAAAAAAAAAAAAAAAAGCCAGGTGTTGTGGCAAGTGCCTGTATTCCAGCTACTTAGTAGGCTAAGGCAAGAGAATTGCTTAAGCCCAAGAGTTTGAGGTTGCTGTGAGCTGTGACGCTACAGCACTCTACCGAGGGCAACATAATGAGACTCTATCTCAAAAAAAAAAAAAAAAAGTTTAATTTCTCACCTACTCTACCTATCCATCCTCATCTTACACTCCTCCTTGCACTGCCTATGGTTCTCACTATAGGAAGGAGGCTGGCAGAGAAGCCAGCATTTGCAAAACCATGGCAAAAGAAAAGAATAAGATGAACATGCCTGGGCTCTTAAAGCTTCTTGCTCAAGACATTTGTCAGTTCTGTTCGCATTTCATTGGCTGAAAGCAGTCACATGACACAATCAACTTCAAGAGGCCAGGGCCAGCTGTGCAATCTTAGCATATTAGGTGAACAGCATTTATAAAAAACAGTTTCTTAAATCAGATAGCCCTAAGATCAAATCCCAGCTTTGCCACTTAGAAGTATATTTAATTTCCTCATCTGCAAAACAAAAACAGTAATAACTTCCTTATAGGATCATCTGAAAGATTAAAAGAAATGTAAGATCAGATGCTTAGTGGAATCCCTCACCTTGATTCATTTCATTCATGTGGCAGGGAAGGGAGTCTGTCAAGCACTGTCCTAGGTATTGGCATATAGTTTTTAGGCACTAAATAATAGTTTTGTTATTTCTATTATTAGAAAATGCCTTTTGAGCTCCTACCAGAAATAAGTCTATTCTTAGCAGTTTTCAGATTCAGAAGAAAAATGTGAAAAAGTATACGGCAGACTGCCAGTTGTCCCCTGATATCCATTTTTCCTTCTTATGTGGTAATGAAACCCTTAGTTTTTAGAGAACACATGACCTTGTGGCATACAGACTACCTGCACCAGCTGTCCATACAGCTAAGATGGCCACAAAGTTCTAGCCACGATGCTGTAGGAAGAAGCATCATCTGGTGGCTTACTAGAAACTTCCATAAGTGATAGCAGACATGCACCTTTTGTCCATTTCCTCATCCTCTTCTCCACAATTCTATCTCAGACTGAGACCATGGGCATGAAAGGCATAAGACAAAATAGGAGCCTCAGTTCCTGCCACTGGAATGTCACACCAGCTCTGGATTTTACTGTGGAAAGTAGTAAACTTTCATCTTATTTGACCCACATATTTTCTGTCACTCTGAGCCAATCTTAACCCCAATTAATATAAAATATTACCTGTTAGAGCTTCAAAAAAAGCATGGTACCTGAAAAAACACTAGCTCGTGATGATACTCCTACAGCTACAAGAGAAGACGCCAGTGCAGGAAGCAGTGGGGTAGAGCAGAATGCACACTAGTCTGAAGAAGACCTCAGTTTTAGAATCGGTTCTTCCACTTCCTCTGTTAACCTGTGGCAAGCTATCCAACCTAAACAGAACTCAGCTTCTTGTCTCCAAAGTGGTAAGAGTTCTGAGAATAGCTCTCGGTCCCATATTGAACTCAAGTTGGAAGAGGCGAGTCCGGTCTCAAAACAGAGGTAAAACCTCCACCGGCTCACCACCACTGCCCAGGGGGGAGGAGGGCCTTGATCCAAAGGAACCAGAGCAGTTGAGAAAACTGTTTATTGGTGGTCTGAGCTTTGAAACTACAGATGAAAGTTTAAGAGAACATTTTGAGAAATGGAGCACACTCAGAGATTGTGTGGTAATGAGAGATCCCCAAACAAAACGTCCCAGGGGCTTTGGTTTTGTGGCTTACCCTTGTGTGGAAAAGGTGGATGCAGCAAGGTGTGCTCGACCGTGCAAGGTTGATGAACTTTTGTGGAACCAAAGAGAGCTGTTTCTAGAGAGGATTCTGTAAAGCCTGGGGCCCATCTCACAGTGAAGAAAATTTTTGTTGGTGGTATTAAAGAAGATACAGAAGAATATAACTTGAGAGACTACTTTGAAAGGTATGGCAAGATGGAAACCATAGAAGTTATGGAAGACAGAGTGGAAAAAAGAGAGGATTTGCTTGTGTAACTTTTGATGATCATGAAACTGTTGATAAAACTGTTGTTCAGAAATACCACACTATTAATGTGCTTAATTGTGAAGTGAAAAAGGCCCTTTCTAAACAAGAGATGCAGTCTGCTGGATCGCAAAGAGGTGGTGGAGGTGGATCTGGCAACTTTATGGGCTGAGGAGGAAACTTTGGAGGTGGTGGAGGTAATTTTGGCCAGGGTGGAAACTTTGGTGGAAGAGGAGGATATGGTGGTAAAGGTGGTAACAGCAGAGGTAGTTGTGGAGGAGGTGATGGTGGATACAATGGATTTGGAGGTGACAGTGTGAACTAGGGTGGTGGTCCTGGTTACTGTAGTAGAGGGGGCTATGGTGGTGGTGGACTATAATGATTTTGGATGTTATAGTGAACAATCAGCAATCAAATTATGAACCCATGAAAGGGGGCAGTTTTGGTGGAAGAAGGTCTGGCAGACCATATGGTGGTGGTTATGGATCTGGTGGTGGAAGTGGTGGATATGGTAGCAGAAAGTTCTAAAAACAATAGAAAAGGGCTACAGTTCTTAGCAGAAGAGAGCAAGGAGTTGTCAGGAAAGCTGCAGGTTACTTTGAGACAGTTGTCCCAAATGCATTAGAGGAACTGTAAAAATCTGCCACAGGAGGAACGATGATTCATATCAGGAAAGTTACTGCAGCTTAAACAAGAAATCCTTCTTGTTCAGGACTGTCATAGCCACAGTTTGCAAAAAGTGCAGCTATTGATTAATGCAATGTAGTGTCAATTAGATGTACATTCCTGAGATCTTTTATCTGTGTAGGTTTGTCTTTTTCTTTTTCTTTTTCTTTTCATTACATCAGGTACATTGCCCTGTAAATTGTGGTAGTGGTACCAGGAATAAAAAATTAAGAAATTTTTAACTTTAAAAAAAAAAAAGAAAGAAAGAGTTCTGAGAATAGGGGCTAGGCAGCTCGGTGCCTCACGCCTGTAATCCTAGCACTTTGGGAAGCTGAGGTGGGCAGATCACCGGAGCTAAAGGTATCATTTTTAGACCAATTCTCTAAAAATAGCTGGGCTGTTGGTGAGTGCTGTGGTGGGTGCCTGTAGTCCTGGCTACTTGGGAGGCTGAGGCAAGAGAATCACTTGAGCCCAAGAGTTTGGGGTTGCTGTGAGCTGTGATGCCAGGGCACTCTACCCAGGGGCAACAAAGTGAGACTGTCTCAAAAAAAAATTAAAAAGTTGTAAAAATTAAATGGAAAGAGGGTTAACAAAAATGCTTTCTAAACTATGAAGTGCCATAGAGTATCAGCATTACTTTGGCAGTTATTCCCTTTTCTCCACCCTTCCTTCAGAATTGAGTGTGCAGATTGATGGCAGTACGTATGAATCAAGTATATTCTAAAGCAAGAACTATGAAGTTGCGTTTTCAGCAACATCCCTAGAGACTCACATGAATGCCATCTGCCCACCTTGAAACTTGCTCCACTGATCAGGCTCTATCTATTCTTGTAATTCTCCACTCAAGTGCCCTCACATTTTAAGATTGTGTGAAGCATACAAACAGTCCCACAGCATCTCCAATATCTAGCTGAATGCCAAGTACCCAGGAGATAATTTAATAACACTTTCTTGAGTTGGTGACCTTAAGTCAAAAAAAAACTAAGTGGAAGTGAATCAAAAGACTCACTGTGGACTTTCTCCTCTAGCCAACAAGTAGAATCAAATACTTCCCATTTCTCTCCTGCTGAAACAATTAAAAAGCTGGGCAAATTAGAAGAAGCAAGTTTTTAAGACCATAGACATCAGGTAATGAAAGACATGGCTACTGAAAAATGATGAGAAGCACAGGAGGTAAGCCTTACCACTGTCCCAGAGTGCTTGGAGAAGGGCAGCGCCTGTAGCTCAGTGAGTAGGGCACCGGCCCCATATACCGAGGGAGGCAAGTTCGAACCCAGCCCCGGTCAAACTGCAAGAACAACAACAACAAGCGCAAGGTGAAACCCAGGCATACCCTGGCAAAGTCTCCTGAGTTAAGGAGCTAGAGCTGAGTCCGAGAGCAGCGCAGCTAGAGTTTATGGGCCAGAACATCGCAGAGGGAGCGGCTACAGGGAGAAAGAACTCCACACCTATAAAACCCCCTCCCTCTGCTGCAGCTGAGTAATGATCAGCATGTATTAAATGTATGTGTGAGGAAACTGCCAGAGGCTGGGGAAAGAACCACCTGAGAGGATTAAGGCAATAATCCCCAGAGCTCACCCTGGGGGCAGGGAATGTGCCTGTTCTCCAGTCAGAGAGAACATAATTTACACGGTGTTGAGTAGAATACACAAGAGTTTTGCCTCAAGAGTCAGAAAAAAATTCCCTCTAACTGCTGCTCTACTCCCACCCTTACAAAGATTAAAAGCAAGACTTCAAAGCATCAAACTATTTCCAACTAACTTCTCCCAGAACAAAAGCTCAGGAACATTTACAGGAATACAAAAATATCCTGCATCCAACAAGGTAAAACACATAACGTTTGGCATCCATTCAAAAATTATCAGGAATGCAAAGAACTACCATGTCGCTATTTTTAAAAATAATTTTGAGGTTTTACTGAATCTTACATTTTCCTTAAAAAAAATTTTAAAAACCTATCATTTTTGTTATTTTTAACTTGTGTGTTAATCTCACAAACTTCCTTATCCACATCATTGAACACTATTATCCATATGAAATAGTAACACTTCTAAGGCAAACAGCATAGTTTAAAAGCACAAGTTTTAAAGATAAGAAAACCAAGGTTTGAATTCTTTCTTCTCAAGTTTGTGTTCCTGGGAAAGCCACTGAATCTGTGTTCCCTTATCCATAAAACAGGCATAATAATATCTGTTTTATAAGGCTGTTCTAAGAAATACACTAAACACTTAACAAACAGTAGGCATCATTTCACAGTTATCCAATATCATAAGAAAAGTTACCATACCACACATTTGGTCAAACATTTACTGAGCACCTAGGCTCTAGGAATATAAAAGAAAAGTAGACAAAGTTAAGAAGACTCAAAGTAAATCTTAGGTTAAATCCACATTTAAAAGTTCATTTCAAGTACAAACTTCACATTCTATTGCTTAATTTCTAAGTAGGGCAATTATTTTAAGTTCCTCCTATAAAAATTAAAGGATGACTTTTTTTTCCTCCCTATGAAAGGAAAAAATAATCTAGAAGTTGTCAGGTTCAACCAATTAGGGCAAGAGAAATCCTTGGAATGTGAAAAACATGGTAAAACTTTAATTTAAAAGCAACCTGCAATTAACATCACCTTTCACAATTATTCTCAAATTAGTAGACTAAATTATATTCAGACATAAAATACATAAAATGGACCAATCTGTTATTATGATCATATTTTCAGAAAGGCTGGGCCAACAGATGTAAGGAACTAAAATCAAGTTCAAGTTTGTATTTCCTTTGCTCATTCCATCTAAATCATGACAGATGGTTTAAATATTAACTCTATTAATATAATGTTTGCATATTCATTATGAATCTGATTGCCTTACCTCATAACTTCATAAATTCATTTTATTAATTTTACTATATGGCCACCCGTTTCATTCAAGATCTTCTAAGCCCTTGTCTCTCAAAGTGTGGTCTTGAAACAACAGCAATAGTGTTTACCGGCAGCCTATTAGAACTACAGAATCTTATTTCCCATACTAGACCTATTCTGAGTCAAAATTTACATTTTTAACTAATTCCCAGATATGCACATTAAGTATGACTATCTGCTGGGTTTTGTGACTTTTTTTTTACTGTGTTACAAAAAGTTTATTTGCTTCCAAATTGTGGTTAATTTCTCTTTAGAGACTTTTAATAAGAATAATTCAATTCAGAGAACTAAATCAAATCGGTACACATAATGAAGTATATTAGCTATTCTATGACATATATTAGACAGTTTATATATAATAATCTTTTTGTCTTAGATTTGACCTTACATCTCAACTAGGACTTTAAGTCTTAGAAATCAGGTTGTACTATTCATTTTTCTCGAGTTGACATTTTTGTCTTGGCATGTAGCCAGTGTGATGAAAGTCTTCTCTGCAATTAAACAACCACAACAGTATCAGGAGAACAGATTCTCCCCATAACTTCAGAAAAAATGAAAAAACACAAAATAGGTTCAACCAAGGTTGAATTTTAAAGTTTCTGAAAGAATAAAACAACTAGAATGACTCTGTCCTCTACAATAATATATTTTTAAGCTTTACCTAACCTATCTTTTTTTATTGCAGGTACCACATATTTTTAAAATAAAAATTCACATAGGACTTAGAGAGTACAGTTCTTTAGATGGCTCATCTTTTATTATTATTATTGCACAATAGTCACAGTGCCCATAAAATAGAACAAATCTTGTTTTCTCTTTCGTTTTTCCAAAAAAAAAAAAAAAAAATGACAGACCTAGGCTGAAACTGATCACAGCAGGTTGGATGGTTCGGCACAGATTCAAAGGAAGGTACAAATGTTCAGTTTTCAAAAGCACTGCAAAAGCCAACCTCATCTCTTGTCACTGTAGCTGTGGCTTCATGCCAAACATTTGAAAACTGTTGAAAAGTGCTGTTCCTTATAAGCAATTATGGAAAGCTTTGCAAAGAGATGGGAAAAAAGTGTGGTAACAGTCAACTCCTTAGAATGGTCAAATGTCCATGGCCTCTGGGTTGCCAGATAAGAATTTAAGAGTTACCTGGCTGTATCTGAGCTCATTCACTCAACATAGAAGCCTTAAGAGAAGGGGTTTAAAGAGTATTAAGAGAAAAATTTAAGAGAAAGTATCAAGGAAATCTGTTGGAGCAGGCTCAAAAATTAAATACCTATATACTCGAGTATAAGCCGAGTTTTTTCAGCACAAAATTTGTGCCGAAAAACCCGAACTCGGCACAAATTTTGTGCCGGAAAAACTCGGCTTAT